>BMAO01003561.1:0-136409 GCA_019973975.1 Trichonephila clavata | reverse complement strand
GTACACAAGGGGGAGGGGGTGTCCTAGGGGTCCGCCCTTCCCCCTCAAAGCACCTGATTTTTTTTTCGATTGATGATAATCCTTTATATATATATAACATAAAATTTGATTAAGTACTTGTAATTAACAATTTATTTTATTAATTAATGTTAATTATTAATTCAAAAATTTATTTTTTACTGCTTTTCGTCAACAAAATCGAGAAAATCAGAAGAAGTAACTGATGTCGTCTTGAAGTGTGATATTAGTTGGGGGACTTTCAACCATGGACCCCCACCCTCCTTGAAAAATGTTTGTGTGCGCTACTGCTTTCGACAAATCAAAGCTCTTAAACAAACCAAAACCCTCATTTCAAATTCAATCAAAAAGGAAGCCTGGCATTCGATTTTTGACGCCGAAATTTCAGGTAAACCCTATAATCGCAGGCTGAAAACAAAAAGGCGAGACAGAAGACGGAGAGTTTGCCGGGGCGTATCCATTCCTCATCCGACACCGTGCAATCTCAAGACACGGCGGGGGGCGCAAGGCACGAACCGGGGCGGCTCCACGGAGACTAAATATTTACCGATGCCTTTATTATGCAGATGGGTGGTTAATTACGTGAAAGCAAGAGGGACTTTTACTACTGGCAGGGCAAGAGAGGAATGAATGAAGGAGAAATGGAGCATGGTAAAGGAATACAACAGAGAGAACGAAAAAGAAGCGTTCAATTCAACCAAATGCAGGGGCTAATCGCGTTACTTCCGCCACGCTTCCCATTGATTTGGGCGATCTGACGTTTCGGACCATGCTTTATGAAGCGGCAGTAACGGTTTCGCTCGGTCGCCGAAACCTTCATAACCTTACCCCACCCCCTTTGAATCGAAGCAGGTAGGAAGGAAAACGGCTTGAGTCACAGCTTCATTAAGGTCCCATTCAGATAAATCAGATCGTGCCAGGTAATAAAGATCGAAATAGCTATCCAGAAAACACGTCAGTGATTGGTCCGAATCAATATGTCTCGTCTGTGGTTGAATTCTCTCTAGTTAAGTGGGTGGTCAGAGAGTATATATCGACAAGAAGGGTGATTAGAAGAGGACGAAGAACAAGCGGACCAAATGGTGGACCAAAAAAAATGTCCTAACTACATCTAATATCAATACATTTTACGGGGAGGGGGAATACTAAAGGTAACTCGCAAGGGCTTTATCGAATTTTCTCCTGATTAGTTATATTCATGAGTTGATTGTAAGAAATCCCCTCTACAAATGATGAAATAAATAGTATCCCAAATGCGATCAATAATATAGTTACGCAATATTTCTAGAAAACATTTAGTAAATTTAACCAATCAAAACCCTAAAATGTCAATATTAAATTTTGAGAAAAAAATATTAAAAGTATAACTATGAAATAATTTATTTAAAGACATTACTGTTCTTAAGTAAGACATATAGAAATATGAAATCCAAAAGTAGAAGTAACAGTTAGCACACGCAAAAAATGTTTAATACACAAACTAAAATTTGTTCCTTTTAATACCAGTACACTTAATGTTTTATACGTTCCTTGTAATTGGAAAGTAATCCTTAAAATTATGGAGTACCGAATTCGTTAAAAACCAAAACAAGAAAGCCATTCAATGCTGTCTTTAAAAAAAACTTTTTATATTTAGCAGGAATTCTAAATTAACTCAGATGACATTTTCCGGTTTTAAAATAATCATTTAATTATCATAAGAGTTCAACACATGAAATTAAAGGATCTGTATTAGATATTTTATTAGAAAACCAATTCAGAATTTTCTACATTCAGTTTTTAGCTAAGAAATACAGATAAACATATGAAAAAGGCCTTGCTCAATTTCAAAAGTAAAATGATTTTCGGCTATCTTTCAATTATCTTCAATTTAATTTTCTGGAATGACCAATAGTATAATTCCAGAACAATAATGTAGCATATAAAATAAAAATGTGTTCCAAAAATGCAAGGAAAATTAACTCAACAAAGGTTGAATTTTAATATAAAAAAATTAAGTAATAAATAATACAAAATAAATTCGAAAATAGTTAGAAAGTATGAATTTACATCATAACGTATCACTTAATTCTGTTTAATTAAGTAGTTTAAAGTAGACTTTCTCTGACGGAGCAAAATGAAACAAAGTGAAACGCTCAAAAATAAATAAATAAAAACACTCCCAAAAAGAGAGAGTTTTCCAATCTCTAAGAAAAAACTCCTACAAAAAACCTCAACAAAATTTCGATTCCAAAAATAACATACAACAGAGAGAAAGTAAGAAAAATTGCACAACATGATTTCCGAAAAAAATAATCTCATTTTATCACGATATCCAATTCGCGTGCTATTTATAGAATTACTATATAAATCGCGGACAAAATAGTTCCAAATTGAAGACTTAAACCACCATTGTCCGAAGTGCAGGTATGGAAGTCCTACATCCCAATGCGGAAATCCGGAAGAACACCGAAAGCAATGACTTTTAGCGGAATAAGGGAATTTGCATGGGGAAACAATAACGAAGACTTGACTTAGCTTACATTATTGAAATGAGAATAAATATATGCATGCTGTCCACCTGATGGTGGAGGAAGAAACATAACTTTGTTTTATTCAAACAAAATAAAATGAAAAATCAACAAAACAAGGTAGAATAAATTACGAAGAAGTGGTGGAATGCTACAGTACATTCTTGGACTTTGAAAATGGATTGTATACGATACAGAATCAATTGGCAAACTATTAATTGCGAACGCTTAATAGTTTGCCGAGTATAACTGCGAACGCTTAATAGTTTGCCGAGTATAACTGCGAACGCTTAACATACAACATTTAATATCCAGGAAGTCACAATGTAATTCGCAGAATATCATTGTTCAGTTTAATAAACAATATTATATATTGCAAGATTCAAATTATTATATAAATATTAAAATAAATTACACCACTTAGCCACGGAGTTGTTGAGTTAAGATGAAAATAATTAATTTTGCAGTATTTTTTTATTTTAAATAACTAATTGTGCAATATAATAAGTAGTATTGAGCAATATAGTATTAATTACATTTAATTAGTTATTCAAGAATTTTAAAAAACAGAACGGATATATATATATATATATACTGAATCCAACAACTCCCCCAAGCGAACTCAGAGACTCTCAGTCTAATCCTAATCCTGGGAATAGTAGCAGCTAGGTAGTTTGAATATAATCAGTAACGCGATATACCTCTTTCTTTTCGTACTTTTCTTCAGTAATGGGATATTTGTAAATAAATCCTAATGCATGGTTTTATAAAAATGGCCTTAATAGATTTTACTATAAAGTACAACATTTACTAAAATCTATTATTATTACAAACCATTAATTAAGAAGCAGAGAAAAGCACTTATTCTTGTATATTCCATGCTAGTTTTTTTTAATGTAGCTGATTTCTTTAATATTTGTCTAATAGCAAGCAAATAAGAGTAAGAAACACGGACAGTCAGTTTAAAAAAGGGTCTATCTTAGTTCGTTAACAAAAAGAATACAAAACTTAATTTTCCATTTATAAACTAAATAAATATACACCTGTTAAAATGATTATAACGAATGGTTTACCCCAGGGGTGGACAAATAGGGTCCGGCATTCCAATCCGATCTGCCATGACAGTCAGAAAACCCTCCTTCAACCGAGATTTTAGTGTATTAACTTGCAGACAGTGATGAAAATTCCAACACGCAATCTAAATCCTGATTTCAAAAAAATTTAGAAATGTGTGATAGAGTGTACATTTTTTTCACATTCAACTGATTCTAAAATTAAATGTGCTTGTATGTGTGTGCAGCTATAGATTATATGAAGTTAGCACAAAAAATAAATTTAATAAAATTGCCTCTATTTTATTTAACGTATATTCATTGATTTTTATATATGGTACAATTTATACCTTTTTTGGGATACATAATTAATTAATGCAATCATTTTAAAAAAATGCGGCCATGCAGTATCCTACGCTTCCATAATATGGTGCTTGAGCCAAAATAAATGCCCAACCAACCTATTAACAGACTTGAATTTTTCACGGTAAAAATAATTTTTAATGCCAATTAACAATCTTCCCTACCTGCCATGCCCTGAAATGTATACTTCATCGGAAGATTAGGTACACAAGCGAAGCAGCTGCACAAAATTGATAAATACACAAGAAATCTGTTGAAGCCACAGATTTCTTCTCAAAATTTGATTTTGAAAACAAGCAGTGAATGTTCCAGGGCATACTTTTCAAGGAGATCATTAATTGAGCAGGAAAGCTTGACACTTAGGTTAGAAACAATGAAAACAGTAGGAATACGTAACAAAACACTCAGCAGATGGCATAATGAGGTCAAAACTCGAAGGCTCGAGCCTGTTTACGATTCAGAGAACAGGTGGTGACATGACACGAACTGAATTTAGGTGCTATGACACGTTCTGGCAAAGTACCACATCCTACCTCAACGCATTTTACATGCAAATAGATCCCAGTCGGTGCGCACAAGTTGACAGATGTAAGTTAAGAAAAACGTAAATTTATCAATCTGAGTGGTGTTGGATTCAACTGAAAAGACATAGCTGCCAGACCGAGGAATGCTGGAGAATCAACAACATCTAGAACGTTAAACGTGGTTTCAAACCTTCCATTTGGATATATGTGATATTACACGAAGTCTGTACGATAACGATTCCTAAATTGATGAAATGCAGTTCCGATATTTTATTGTTGAGCAATTAAGCCGTGGAATTTTTTCTACCTATCACATTGTGAACACTGAACCGTCATTTCAATGATCAAGGAAAATAATTTCCCTTTGAACAAGTACATGGCTTATAAAAGCATTAAAACGAATTTGATTTTAAAATATATTTCGAATGGGAAGTTTTTAAAATTTATAAAGGTGAAAGTTGTATTCGAACGTAAGACTTTAATTAAAAACAAGTAATATAAAAAAAATTAGTCAATTCCTATTTTGAATGGATGAATAAAAAGTATTTTATTAACGACTGAAAATTTGAACAAGATATATATATAAACAAATAAATAATACACATAGTAAATAAATAACACAGGGAGAGTGTGAGCTAATAGTAGGAATTGAATAAAAGCAGCTTTTATTTCAAATAATCAATATAAGAATATATCTTTCTGTTGTCGAGCTGAAACTTATGAATATTTTTTACGATACAAAAACGTTATTCAAGTTATGCGATAATTATCATATTATGAGTCTAAATTATTTGAATAAAGTATATAAAAACCGAAATTTATTTTATGATTACTTTAATCCGCTTACTGTTGTTTTAAAATTAGCATTTTAAATGTTTAGTTTAGATAATACAACAAAAAAAAATACTTTGATAAAAAGTTACATTACTTTGGAAAACAAAGTTGTAAATTTGAGCTACGTATATTTCAACCCAAATCTTTTTAAATCCAAACACTAAATTTAAGATCTAAATCTCAAACGAGATCAAGAATAACACAGGGGGGGAACAGAGATTAATTTTGATCGAATATTTTTTTCTAAACTCAAATAAGGTTCAACACTTATTACCGGAACAATTTTAGTTTAATGTTCCAAATATCGTTTGTGGGGAAAAAAACAATTCAGATTCTCTCTAAATGCAACATCCTTACAATATTAGCAAAATGCAATATCTTTATTACAAGTGGAAACGTCGTTTCAGAATTAAAAATCAAAAGGGATTTTTAAAAAAAATTCCCCAAATCTCCAAATACTACCAAATGAGCGAAGAACACATTGAAAAGATTCCAAAGAGCAATAACCATTTGGAAAAAAAAAAGGTGAACGTAACCATTTTTCAGAGAAAACGTAATTACAGCATCTTCTTCCAGAAAGGATTCCAAAATATTAATAAATAAATATGCAAAAGAAAGCAATGAAGAACGAAGTTAAAAAAGAAACCCACTACGGTCACTCACATCGCGTGCGTGAATAATCCCTAGGGGGAGGCACATGAGGGGTTACCCAACACGTTCCATCACAAACTACGGCTCGATGCTCCCCTAAAATTACCGAAAGTATTTTATTTAAAACAAGACAAGGAGGGTCAGAAACCGAAATGACAACTTTTATCTTCCGGTCTTCCATTTAGGGTGCTGCCACCCCCTCCCTAAGAGAGAGAGAGATACATCTATATATGTATATATAAAAATGACGTCGGGAACCGATTCTTTTAAAAATGATTATTGGACGGCCGGGGACACACTCGCCGTAATTATGGTAGCCGAGTGAGCAGTATCGTTCATCATCGTTCGCCTGACGACGGGATGCATTGTCTGCTTGGCTGTCCCCCCCCCAACCCCCATTCTTTTTCCCACTGCTTCAGATTACAGTAGTCCCTTCCTTTATTAATTGCCTTTTCTGCGGGCTTCACCTTTTACTCGGAGGGGTGAAGGTGAATGAGAAGGGGGAGGACTAATGTTGAATGCTTTGGTGTCGCCCAGAACTGAACGTCTTCGCTATACAGCAGTTTAGTGTGTGACGAGTTCATTATACTTTTAAAAAAGGAATGCTTTTTTTCCCTTCCCAAGTTGCTTCATACTAGATTTCACACATAAGTATCTATCCAATCTCATACAAGTAATAAGTATTAACTTCCGATACCAACAATATAATATGTCTAACCTAATTCCATATAATGTAAATAATAATACTAAAAGACCAAGGAGAATCCTCATGGACTCCTACAACCCGCCTTAACTTATTTTCTCTCGCAATAATTTTTTAATTATTGCTAAATTTATTTTCATTAGACTTTATTTTTTTATTTCTCTACTTTACCACACTGGACAAGCAATTTTTTCAATCTATTTTTTACACCCCTTGTGGACAGCCAATATGAGTCTCTATCCTCACCCATCCCCGATCAATCAGAGAGCAGTGGTTTAGCTCTCAGTCAAGCCAAACATTCCGAGGAAAGGATCTAAATTTTCAAATCAAGACGCCATTCATAGTCACGCCCCCAGATCGCCTTTAATCAACCAATAGCCAACATGCCTCTCCGCAGAAAGAAAAACTTTACAAACGTCGTTCCCACATCTAAGACTCTCACGATATGGGATTGAGAACCGATTTACAGTCCAGATGCCCACAGATCAACCGTCATCAGTAAGTGTTAACTGAATTCTGCACCTATTTAAGTAGAAAAGTTATAACTACATTATGTGACATACAGACAATATTTTTCGGTCAAAGCATATATGGGTTAACTAGATTACCAAAACTTTTGTAACGCTTGAGAGTGCGGCAAAGAAGATGGGACTTGTTATTAATGCGGACAAAACAACGTGTTTTATTTCAAGTAATAAATCTCAGGATTTGTCTCCTTAGAAGATTGGTAACTGTACTTTTGAAACTGTAAAACAATTAACTTACTTAGGAACTGATCTCATGTTGCAACGATCTGAAAATTCAAATAAACAATAGAATTTGTTTGGCTCTAATTGAAGTTTTTCAGAAACCAATTCAAGTTTATTTCTATAAACACCAAGTTGAGCATATATAAAACTTGAATCAGGCCTATTGCTCGGAATGGAAGTGAATGTTGGACCCTCAATAAAGCAGAGGAAGAAAAGTTGCTCATTTTTGAAAAAAGAAAATCTTTGGACTTATTCAAGAGAACAATGAGAGGAGAATTCTTTACAATCATGAAATTTACAGAAAATATGGTGGGACTGACATTGCGAGAACTATAAAAGCATCACGTATTAGTTAGATAAGCCATCTGTACAGATATGTCGATGCTTTTCCTACCAAAAAAGTAACTTTTTCGAAAATTGAAGGGACCAGACGTAGAGGACGACCACCTACACAATGCTTAGACGATGTTGAAAAAGACCTCAAACTAATGGGAATCAACCGATGGAAGGCTGGCGAGACTGATAGGGTCGGTCAACTGGAGGAGGATCAACGAGCCAGCCTTGGCCTGCAAAATGCTATTGAGTTTATAAAGAAGATTACCAAAAATGGGAAATTTCTAATACCAAAAATTTTCGTTACAGCCATTGTGTATACGAATAATGTACAGCAGCAGTTCTTAAACTGTGGTCCGAGGACCCCCAGCGTCTTTCTAGGGTGTTCACGAATGCCTCATTTTATATTAAGATTTCCCTCTACATAGACAAAGTCCTCGTGGAAAAATTAAACGATGGGCTCACCTGGGCTAGATCACTTGTGCACCCAATGAAAAAAGCCTACCAGAACATGTATTTCAATGAAGAATATTAATTCACAGTTACTTTTAAATTAGTATCTCGTAATATTTTTAAATAGATGTTTATTGTTTCCTCAAAGAAAAAAAGAGCGTATACAAGTAACAGAGATAGTGTTAGGAATGTTTTTGGTTTTACGATTTTATACTAAAATCGAAATATACTTCGGGTATTTATTAGTATCCAGCGTCCACGATTTAATCCACTTAACATGAAAATATCACAGTTCCAGACGGATTTCGAATTTTCCATCGAATTTTAAATGTGTATTAACATATGTCCCTTAAAACAGGTGTCGGTTTATCTATTGGGCGCCTAGAGCCCGGATAAGTTGGACTTGACCAGATTTTCTGGTTATAAATTTTGACTCTCCAGTACTAAGGGGGGCCTGTAAATCTTCTGCGCCCAGGGCCCAAATTAAGCTAAGATTGGCACTGCTTAGAACATTAATACTTAGTACTTCAAAGCCTTTCATTTTTTACCATATTTATAATTCAGTTCAATTAAATTTTAATAAATAATTTTTAATGCTTCTAAAAATGACTTCCAAAAAGAATCTGTTTTATAATATTAAATAAAAGGAGACGATAAGATCTTTTTCTATCCGTTTATTTTTCATTGAAATTTCAGTAATCCAATACATTTATCACATAAAACATTATCATCCATTAATTACATTATAATCACTCAATAATACAAGCATATATCATTTTCAATTACCCAATACAGAAATAATCATTGCAGCTTTTCGCGCGCGATTTTCAAAAACCAGCATAATCACTTTTTCTTTTAAAAGTCACTTATATGGAACTAATTTAAATAATAAAGTCTATTATCCCGAAGATAGATGATCACGAATCGATACGAATAATAATAAAAGGAGTACAACAAAACAGGATATCACAAACTTTTTTTTTTAAAAAAAAGGGGGGAGGGGCACTACAAGGAATGCACGATTAGATTGTTTCGTCCCTTCACACTCTCAATGAAAACCGTTCACCCTTTTATAGGGAGGTAACGAAACAAAACAATTCCCCAAAACAGGGGGTAATTAATCAGGCCCGTCCCACCACGGATTCCCCACTTACATAAATTTAATTCCCATTCTCCTTTTTAAATGGCGCGACACGGAATCTCGGAAATACCGAGATAATGCACTTCCCACTCACAATCTAAAACCAACAAAGCCGGAATGGAGCTAATTTGCGATGAAGAAAAGCGCCAGAGCACAAAAGGCAATTCAGATCTTCGAAGGTGATGCCATGCCGATGACACTTTACCCGCTATCGACTTTCAACCCCTTCCACCACCCCCAAGCACCTTCCAAAAGACGGGGAGGAAGACACGACACTCCGCATACCATCGGAATAAAAAGTAACAGGAAAAAGGGGGGATGGAATTAACAGTGAGAGCTAAGTTCGGTAGTTAACCGTCACAGATGCGAAAGTAATCAATTTCATTCGTCCTTCTGGAAGATCTACCTTCGTCCATCCAAAGAAAAACGAACAGGATAGAAAAAACAGAGGGGAGAAGGGAAAAGAACGTCCCAGAGAAAAGAGGGGAAGTCATCGAAATTCGATTCCCCACTTGCTTTTAATTGCTTTTCTTTACACCCATTAGGTTTGGAGTCAGTGGATTAATCAAAGGCCCGCGACGGCTGGAAGCACAGGTTGATGCAGAAGGCTCAATCGCATCCTCTTGCATGGGACGAGGAATCAACTTTTATAAGGTGATTTCTTCCGCTTTGTAGATATACTAACCCGATTGTCGGCGATTCTTCCCAGCACTGAAGAGAGCGAGCTACACAGAGTGCGATTTTGTCATTAATCCAGAAGTCTAGGTTACATCGCTGCATTTTCGAGGGGTGCTCTACTCACTGCAAGAATGGTCATTATTGTAAGTGAAACACATGCCTTGTTAAGGAAATACAAGATTGCACCTTCTTTTTAAGTGTTTTGAGATTAAAAACTAATTAATTCAAAATTTCAATTTTATTTCTTTTACTTTACGTTAGTAAGAGGAATAAGTCTTGCAAGTAACTAAATCATATGAAAAAGAATGTGATATTGTCACACATTACTTATATCCAACAATTCATACCCGCTGTAACCTAATGGCCATGGGCACGAGCTCTTAGACGGAATGTAATGAGTTCGAGCCCAAGTGCCACTGAAGATATGCCGTGTAGAGTACCTTATGCACGTGGCAGTGGCGTAACGTACATCCCCATTGCGGCGAGGGGCAGGATTCTAGTTTTGCTATGGTTTTGCAATCCTTTGTAAGGTCTGGCTTGGAGCCCAAAACCCAACTTTGTAGGGAAGCCCTAATATTCTCCGTTACGCCACTGACACGTGGCGTGGTAGTTTGGAGGGGGGTAGCTACCGTTGTTCAAAATTACGAGATCCGTCGCCAATAGCCCTCGTGTTGCTTTACAGTGTGGCGTGAATAAACACACCCTCGTCCAAAGCAAATTCAATATTAAAAGAATTGCAATTACGACGAATAGAAAGGTTTGAGTTGACGGTCTGTGAAATATATTTATCAAATAGACAGTGGCATACACACACAAGGGGAGGTGGGGCAACCCCTCCATAGACAAACGATTTTTTAATTATTGCTATAAAAATTAACCCTCGGCGCTTTCGTCTACGTTATCCCCCCCCCCGCCTTCCATAAGAGAGATCTGTGCACACCCCCATTGCAATACAACTCAAATACACCCAACAAAAATGAGAAAACATTGAAAAGATCTTACATTATAACCAGTGGAGTGCAGAATCTAAATGCCTAGTATCTAATCCCTGTATCTAAATGCCTAGCGTGCCCTCATTTGAGGCCCCTTAACATGTAAAGATTTTTTGCTTACAAATTTTGGGGCTCCGTCTCGTTGATACGGCTAATACGACGTTAGCTGCACCTTTGATTATAACACACAAAATGTTTTTTTTTAAGCAACTACAATTTTTTTTACAAAGTTAGTTTCATAATTTTTTTTACTTAACTTTTAAGTCAGGAAAAAAAACTAAACAAAAAAATAAAAACAATAATTGTAAAAATAAAAAAAAAACGTGAGAACTGAGTCAGTTTTTAACTTATTCCGTAATAATTCTTCCCAAAATCAAACTAGTGAATATTTATTCTTGTCCTTTGAGAATAAAAAAATATTCGGTAAATATATAATTATTCTTATTTATTGCGCAAAAGCTAAGGCTACAGTAACCCAAGTTTCTTTAAAAGTAGCACATAACTACATAACATAATACTTATAACACTCTCCATGCTTGCATTCACTATTTATATTTTCAGGAAACATTACAGGAAATTAATAAATTGATTTTTAAAACCTCACATTACTTTCTTTATACCCTAAAACTTTAATCCAATACTCCGGCTTTATATGGAAGCCATTTTTTACTTGCATTTTTCACTATACATATTTTCAAAATAAATTATTCCAAGGCAATTGCATGAAAATAATACGACATCATCCTCTATTTTGAATTTATGCTCTAACACACATATACACACACAAAGATTTTGAATTTACAATTAGATTAAGTCAATTTGCACCCCATCCCCGGCATGGGCAAGGGAAGAGTGCAGGCAGCAAGTCCTACCATTTGGTGCGGAAGAGCCTTCGATCGCTAGTGTTCAATACTAAATGATTTTTAATGGGTTCTCGAGGTTCTAACCCTAGGGTTCGCTATGAACCTCTCCTCCAACGGTAATCATCGAGGTGGCCATTTAAATACTCCTAAAGAGAAGATTCTCCCTACCCAGAAAATTCAATATCAAAAAAGGGATAAAATTAAAATTTCGATTACGTAGAACAGAGAGCTCGGAGTATTATTATGGGCAAAAAGGGATACACTTTGTGCAATTTCATTTTTCAGTGGTAGACTCGGGATTGTTATGAGCAGAATGAAGTCGTGAAGTTTATTTCATCGAGGGGGGGGGGGACCAGAGATCTGTAGTAGAAAAAAATAATTAAATGCTTTAAGTCTGTTTTAGTTTTGATTGCATTTAAGTCAACTAGAGTCATATCATTAACGGTCCGCAAACATCATGGGAGGTAGTTTGTGAAACGATCCAAAGAGAACCTTATTGAAAAACTTTAAGGCTTCTTTAAACATTGAGTAATTTTATGAATTTATCAAGATGAAAAGCCGTCCAGCCAGTATGGTGGATATGAGATTCGGCTTGTAACCGAGTGGGCTCGGGTTCGAATCCCGAATAAGGCATGGACGTATCTTCGGGAAAAGAAGGACTTTCGCCTGAAATGGATTCCCGTCTCGAATGGAAAGCAGGGCATCTCCTCCTGTTATATGCTGGGATCATCGTTTGTAATAAATGTCTATCTTCTTCTGTTTGTATTATATGTTTCTATTCTTCCATCTCCGTCTTTCATATGTATCCCAGGGTAAAACACACGACGATGACGACATCAAGATGAAAAAGATTTAGGGCTAATAAAAGGATAATTGCTGATTGGCTTAGTAGTTTCAAACCCTATTTAGGTTACCAGATCATATATTTAAGTAGATATCCAAACTTCCATTTAGGTCTTGTAAAAGCTCTATCAGATTTGGAATACAATAATATATTATGGCATACGATGATTTTTGATAAATTTATAATTCAATGGGGTTCAATAAAATCAAGTAAACAAGTTCAAGAGAAAAAATTAATCTCCAAAGGAGTTAGTTCACTGATAGTGAAATAATTCTTCTCGTAATTATTTTTTTAAATAATTTTAAAACATCGGAAATAGAAAGACTAACACTTTCTACGCGGATAAGCAAAGAAATTCATAAAGCAATAAAAAGTAAGAACATTTGCTAAAAAATAATGTTTCATCTTTAGAAAAAAACTGGAAATATATAAATAAAAGAGTGTATATATAAAATAATAGTATTTTTTTAGTAACACAGATTTAAAAATATTTCCCAAATGAGACTAAGCCCCCAAAAAATAAATTTTAAAAAAAAATGGAACAGTTTTATGGCAAAGTCAAATTTTATGAAATCGATTCGAATTTAAAAACAGTATAAAAACAAAATCTAAACTAAAATTGGAAAAAAATTACAATTACCTTCATAGTAATTCATATACAACGAAATATTATTCGTGGCTTGTTCCTTTTTAGGGTTTTTTTAAGCAAAGTTAAAAACAATTAAAAAAATTTCATTTTGATAAAGTTAAAAAAAAAATAATTTAAACCCTTAAATATTTGAAATTTACAGAAAAATAAAATGATGGAAATTGCATTTCAAATAAGTCTGCCTGCCAATAAAATTCTTTACACACATTTATCTTTATTTAAATCCTGCATATTTCTTTATATTTTTCTATAAATTAAATTAAATTTTTACTGAAAATTCTAAGTAATTAAGGTACTTCCGGGTTCAAAAAAATATTCACAAGAATCAATTTAATATGAAAAGTATATTTATTTCAATGCTTTATACAGAAACAGATTTTAAAACTTCAGATTGTTTTTTCACAAGCATACAAACAACGAAACTCAACCGTTTCATTTCCAAAAAAGAATCAGATACAAACCATTATTCCGAAAACAAAGCCAAGACGTCACTCAATACAAAACATACAGATGATCCCAATAACTTTTCTTCTTTTTACAGATTTAAAAATTAAAAAAAATAGTAATAACAACAGCGAGAAATCAAAGCATTTCAGTGCTCAAGCATCATCAACCGTAATAAGTTCGAACACAAGAAGCCTGAACACCGATTTTTCTCCTTTACAAAAGAATCGAGCAAAAGTCTATAGAATAAAAGGCGTACGGAAAAACACTTAAAAAACCACAATAATTACCTAAAAAAACTCTCTGCCATCGTCGTTAGGAATCAAGAGGCGTTAAGTCTTTTTAAAGAGGGAGTGAATCCGGGGCTTGGAAATAAAAACAAGGCCTCACAGAAGAGTGCGGAGTTATTATGTTATGTTATTAATAGGCCATAACGAGATATCTGGGCTCTGTGAATAGGCAATGTCGAGGGAAAGAGAAGTTGAAGAAAAAGGACCTCTATTCGGAGGCAAGATCATGGAGAAGAGATCATTTATCTCGAGTCACCATTGGAGATGCGTAAGGGAGGTTATCAATAACTCTAGTATTTCAATGGGGCGCCCAGTTGCAGCAATTGTTTCGACCCTTTGTTGGCGGACTCTTCGTCCAACAAAACGCAACAAAAGTCGCATTTTGGAAAGAAGGGGGGGTTCTGCCTCTTTTCTTTTCTTCCCATTGTAAGGAAGTGCATTTCTTATCCAGTTATTTTAAAGGTACTTATAGCACTGCTGTAAGTTTCTCTTCTCATTTTACCACCCGGCGTGTTTCTCGGTCCGGGTTCTTTTGTGTCGTTTCGCATGCTTCTCGATTTATGCATAGCCGATGCAGCAAGAGTTTTATTTCCGTTTTCTTCCTCGGAGTGTGTCCTGCCAGCTTTTCCCTTTTTCCCCGTCCCCCTCCCACTTCAAAGGCTGTAGTAATTGAGTTCGTGGAGCAAATGGGACGTGCGGCCGCAATAGCTGACTCTTTTCCCTCATATCTTGGATGACTTGGTACCTTTATCATCAATTAAGTTCCATCGGACGTTTGAAAGGGAAGTCCCGGAGTAAGAGAATAATGTGGAAGTGACGGTCGTATAGGAAATCCCCGTCGTTACTCAGCACGAGGGGAATTGTAGTTCTGAATGAGGCCGAACCAAGTCCCTTTTTTTCCCTTCCGGAGGTACCTTTTTCAAGATATCGCGTGGTCTGGGCTCGAATCCAAAAATAGCCCGAATACTCAATTATTACTCAACCGGAATCGGGTATTCATTGCTCCGGATTTGGAGAAGAGTGAAGTCGCTATTCTTCAAAGACAACTTTTGCTCCATATGCTTTGAAACGGAGATGATACAGCATAATTCGGTTCCCCCTTATCTCCGTTTTTTCCCCTTATATATGTATTGAGTAATTTTATTACCAAAGAAAGGTTTAGTTCAATTGAATAAGTCTTGTTAACGAAGTATAACATAGTGTTATGTGTCTGTCTCTGAAAAAGAACATTAAATTCCCCACAGATTTGTTATCTGTTTCGTAAAATAAAAGGATTTTTTAGATACAAACTAAACGTAGGTATTCAATACTTTGTTTCTAATAAAAGTTTATCCATTTTATTGGATAGCATGCAATAAATTTAACATTTTTTTTTCATTAAATTTCTATCAGAGAAAATATTGCGACGAAAAAATTACTTGGAATAAGCGTTTTTTTAACAAGAGGAGAAGGAAAAGACGAAGATAAAAAAAATCGCATTGTATAAAAAGAATACATAGAAATACACAAGCAAAACTTTTTTAACCGTTTTTTTACATTTGCCCAATTTAGACTAATATTACTTTGTAATAAATAAATGCAACATTTATTTCATTAGCAATTGTAATCCAACTATATTTTACTTTTATACATATCTTTAATCTAATAAAACTGAATTATCCTCTTTAAATATTAATTACTTCTAACAATAAAACACATTTTTAAGTGTTCTTCTATTTAAAATAAAGATGTATCACTAAAGAATGTTTTTTGTCAAAAACGACAATACAAGATCCATTAATTGTCTTAAGTGAAAAAACGTAACATAAGTTCAAAAACTATTAAAAAAATTATAAATAAAATTATTCAAATGCGTACCTAATTTGATTAAAAAGATGCAAAATGTTTCTTATTAAAATTCACATAAATATATTCTTTAAAATTAATTTTGCAACGTGTATGCATTAGAACATAAACACTTAAGGTATCTTAATTTTCAATGAATGTTAAGGGGTGCGTGTAATACGTCATGCATTAAAATGATCAGCTTCAAAAATAAATAAATAAAAGAGATTTGGTCATTAAAAAATAAGACTTCTACATAGATCGAATTACTGTTTATTTAAAAGAAATGACATAAATAATGAACTTAAAGCAGAGGTACTCGAACTTTTTTCCGTCAGGCCACATACACATGACATATTTCACACGGGCCAAAACAAGAGGATGATGGGGGGAAATACACTATAAGCCTAAAGCAATTTTGGACAAAGCAGAATTGAATAAAATATTAAAACTCTTTTTATTTTATATTAACCTCTCTATTAAACACACAAAATATTCATGCGTTTTTTACTGAATTTCGATTTTCTTTCAACCGTGACCAAGACCCTTGTTTGTATTCAACTCTCGAAGTATATTGATAGCAAAATTAATAATTTGATTGCTTGATTGGTAGAAATTTTCGCAAAATTTTTAGTATATTGTTTTCAAATAATTGAATTTCTTAGTGCAATAAGCCATGGTCAAGCCACTCGGATGAGGCAGGCGGGCTACAAGCGGCCCACAGGTAGAGTATCACTGACTTAAAGCATTGTAGTTTTAAAAGTATTGTTGTGAATTATGGACAGGGTGGTCTGAGTGGGTGGAGTGTGGTTGACACCATCCTCAGACCCCACGTGGTCTAACTCGATAGAAACAATATGTAACGGATTCTGTCTTGTTGGAATCTTGAACTTGGCTTCAGCGTACCGGATGCCGTTGTTTACTAGGATTTTTATCTTGAATATTAGAATTCTCTTTAGTTTCAGTCTAATTAATGTAATGGCTTAATTTGTTAAAGTGTGTTAAGTTTATTGTTACCAATAAATCCAGGAAAAAACAATTCTAGGACTCCAGAATATTATTATTATGTTATAACCCCACACACACGCAGCAGTAATTAATACAAGTATACTATTTATTCAAAATCCTGGGATAATACCTCGAATAAAAGACTTCAAAACGTAACAGCAGGTAAAAAAGGGGGTGGGGTGCACGTAATATGGTGAATATACCAAAAAATTAAAGACTGCTGCTTGGAAGTATAGGCACGCGTTGTACGGGAAAACAACAACAAAAATCACAATTACAGTGAGAAAACGATCAAAATAGTTTTTAATCACAAAAAAAATAAAAAAATTCATTATCTAGAATCCCATAGTATGTATCTCTATCTGATATCAAGAAATATTCAAACAACTTCCCAATCGAAAGATAACAAAAGGAAAGAACAGATAAAAGAGATACTCGGATAAAAAAAAATATTTTTTAAACAAGTTAAAACATGGATCAGCAAAACCACCAATTGCTCAGTTCTCGTTTCGCAATTAGGAGAAATACTTTCCCATTTCTTTCGAAATTCTTTTAAAATGAAGCAACCGATCACAACCTTACCAATATAGACCTCTAATTTCCAATAAATTACCTTTTTTCAAAAGACGAAATATAAAGTTGGAAGTAAAAATATATTCGCTCGCACTGATTAATAAATTGAAAGAAGTTTTTAAGTCGCACACAATTGTTTCAGTTTCCTAAAATGAAAAATTACCTCAGGGAAAAAATACTTTTAAGAAACTAAATTATTTCTAAAAAAGATCTACTTTGTACCAGTTTTTTGTTTAAGATAAAATTAAAACATACTTTACAATTATCAAATTAACGAATAAGTCAACATAATTTGGTCTTATCTTAGATTGTATTAATAAACTTAGGAGAAAATCGGGACACATAAAATTTGAATTACCTCAACAGAAGCTACATTTTTCTTGGGAGATATAACGAAAAAAATTAATTTCTGATTCATCTTAACTAAATTTTCTTCCAGCGTGGAGGAAAAATGAGTACTTCCATTATTTTTTTGCACTGATTTTAAATAAAATGTACAAGCTCTTTTTTCAATTTATAATCTTTTCAGCTCAATTCTTCGTTAACTTTAAAAATTTTAAAACATAGTAAGCAAAACTATATATAATTATATACGATATGCATAAACAGGATCTACCTTAAATGTAATATTGTATTAGTCTATTTCTATATGTTACTGGCTGCAGAGTTAAGAAAATATTTAAATTTTATAAGCTTAATTTGAAATTTCCTCCCCTGCTGGGAAAACTGAGTTCTTTAAAGTCTTTTAGTTTATATGTCTCATAAGGAAATAAATTTTAATTATTGTAGCAGTTACGATAATCTGAAAGAAATTGTTTTAAGGCGTTCATGAAAAATATTTCAAAAAGGTGCGAAAATTGATTTATTATAATAAAGTACACTTACCTTCTATAAAACAACCCAATCAAATCAAATTATTCTTACCTGTAAGAAAAAGAACAAGAACATTAAAACAATGTACATTGAATAAGAATAAAAGAACAATCAAAAGGCAATATTTTAAAAGTTTTGTTGTAAAAACAACAATGCTCAAGAAATTTGATTTAACTGGGTTACTTTTATTAATAATTTTAAATGTATTAATTCTTATATGTCATTATATTTCTGAAAGATTATACTAAAATTAACTTAAATAACATCAATGTATAACATTATATAATAGCATTCGTCGGAACGATTCAATGCTGAAACAAAACATTTTATTTATATATTTTTTTTTAAGATTGGATGCTTCTTTTTAAAGGAGATGCTGCACTTATATTACCGAAGCAAGTTAAAAGTACACTTTCTGCTGATAGAAAAAAAATTATAACTCCGACAAATAATAAAAAAATAAAAAGAGAAAAATATTTTTTCCCTTTCGACATCATCAGAAATATACTACAAAATAACTATAAGTGTATAGCACCAAAGAAAACTTAATTCAAAAATTTTCTAATTTAAGAACACATTTTTATAAGTATTAGAATATAAATATGCAATATTGTATTTGCTAAAAAGTATGATATCCTTAAACATCGATTTCAAAATTTTCTATTTTTTGTTAATGTTTTCAGATTTTAATTATCTTATTAATTTACAATAAAAATAATTTTTTCGAATGTCTGCTATACATTTTCAAATTCCTTTTAAAAATATTTCTCCTCTGCTCATTTCATACTATTAAACGTATCATACATAAGCAGTAAAAAATACTGCATCAATTTTACGTGTTCAAAACAATTTTCATTTTCATATTACATATGCAAGAGGTAAAAAAGTTACATTTAATTGACAACTGAATAAGCAATATAACGAAAAGTAGTAAGAAAATAATTAAAGATTAGCATGAAGTTATAACAATCTCGCAAAAAATACTGAACGACATTTCTCATTCATTGATCATTCTTTTCATTAATTCGAAAAAAGAAATATATCACTACAACTATTTAAATTAAATCCCAAAGCGAGTTTCATGTAATAGATGAATGAACGAAAGAAAATACATATTGGCATTTCCATAGTCAGGATATCATTTATATACAAGTTCATCGCATGCTTATGCAATTAAATGCACAATTATTACACAAGTAAGCTAAATGACATGTATTTTATCAAATGTAAATATTTATAAAATGCAGTAGGTAAATTCAAAAATACATATTAAAAATATTTACGATCAAAAGTTTTCTATGTTAACTGAAAGACTAATTAATGCTAAAAAATGAAAATATCACGAAGACATTTTTAATGGTCCCTCATTAAGTGTTATTGTTAAGAGTCGAGGGAATAATTGCATACGCATAGAAAAATCTGTCAATAGATGGCGCAACTATACTTTTCAAAATGAAGAGAAATTGAATGTCTGCTTCTTTTCTTTTGAAAAAACGAAGAAAAACAGAAACATACTTTCAGATTTTGTGCAGGAGAAAGGTTTTAAAGTACATCTAGAAGGGTTTTCTTTCATGAATCAGCTTGTAAAATCGAAAATTACCAATAATGTCAATCGACTTAGGAAACTTTTTTTTTAATCGGAATTATTTGATCTAAGCAAAATAGAAAAAACTAAACAACCGTTTAAAAAATTACGCGTTCTTTTAATAAATAATAATAATTAAAAAAAAAAAAAACGAGCAGACTTTAAAAAAATTTAAGGATAAGAAATTTATTAAATGATATGAAATAAGTTCGTATACTCCATTTTCTTTATGTTCGCAATAAACCGGTGAAATTAAGGGGGAGGTGGGAGATTACAAGTTTGTGAAAAAATTGTAAATAAAATGTTTGAATAATTATATCGGAAAATTAAATCTGCCAATTTACTACATCAAGTAAAAAAAAAAAAATTGCCACCAAATAACAAAATTTAAGACACAAGAAAAAAAAAGCGCATTCTATTTTTGAAACAGATCTCTACAAATAATATAAAAAGTTTTCTACCTTCTAGCAATAAAATAACAGATCTCATCATATATCCAAAAATATAATTAATTCCTTATGCTTGATTTTTAATTTATATAAATCTTAATATAACCTTTCATTTATTTTTTTTCATTATTAGATACATGTTAATCTAATATTAAAAGTCGAAATTCATAAACGAGGAATATTTTTAGACCAAGAACATTTTTAAATGCCTTACACCTAAATAATATCAACTTTAAATCATAACTGGATAAGAAAATGTATTTACAAAACAAGAAAGTTATTTTTCATTAGATTGCACAACACTTCTAAAATACATGGCCACATAGTTATAAGTTTAATTCCAGAATGGAAAAAACTGATATATGAATACAAGACAACAAAAATTAACCCTAATTTAATTTAAATACATATTACACAAATATCAAAGGTGAGAATAAAATCCGACAGAATCAAGACAACCAATAGAATCATTACAAAATGCGTACATACTAATAAAAACACAAATTAAATAAAAAAAAGATAGCCCACACAAAAATCAATTCCCACAACAACTTTATTGAACAGACCTCCTTAATGACATTAAAACTTTCACTAAAGGTGTCATTAGTTTCCTAAACACGTTCTGAGCATATGCAAATTTGAACAGCCTCAGATTAGGTGACACGGGGAAAGGGACGTTTCAAGGTAGCAAACAATAAACTGATTCTGCAGCCTAACACTACAACCCTACTCTGTATTGAGGGGGGGGGGGGAGTCTGTGTCATCTATAACGCACGCTCGATTAACCATAACCGCGAATACAAAGGGAGGCTTCCAATTATCAACGTGACTTTCACTGCACCCCTGTTCCCAGTGGTAGCTTCCATAATAGGGCAGTTGCCATTTTTGTCACCTCTGTGCAAATAATAATGATGGCAACTAACGATAAAATTTCGGATAGGTCCCGATTTTAAATCTCTTGTGTTGAGCGATATCGAAGGATTTGTAAGGAACACAATTGGCTTTGTAAATTGATAATTTAATCAATTCAACGGTAGTGTTTTAATCATACAGTATTTAATTCACTCAATTTGTACTGATTTGCATTTACGTTTACGAAAATATTTTACTTTAATTTTATAAATTTGATGTTATATTTTTAAGAATAGGTAACAGAAGAATTATTTAATGTAACGCATATATAAAATGGCAAAAATTCCAATGATTTCAAAAAGCTCATTACTTTCTTATTGATATTACTGAATGCACAAATATAAATATAAATGTATATAATCAAAATCATATACAAAACTGGCATAAATCTAAGAAAGCAAAGTAATAAATAGAAATATAACCAGACAGTATAGGCCAATATATATAGGCTCACGTGGTTAACTTTTCATTCATTTATTTGAGTTTTTAATTAATATACCCTTTCTCTGTTTGGACTTTTTTTTTAAATATTCTGTTTGGATTTTTTCTTATTGACCAATAGTCACAAACGGGCAAAGTTGGTACAATCAAACTAGTTTAACCCCACTAAATCAGTCCAAAGTCCGAAATTGCTTTTTCACTCGCTAAGCTCCTTTTTTTAAAAAAATTGGGGAAAAATTTTTTTTTATTTTACCTTTTATTTAAAAAAAAAATTTAATAAGTTGTTTTGTGAATTTTTGCATTTTGTATTTTTCATTCATTCATGTATATATAGAAAACTTAAGAATTGCCTTGGTATACAAAATACCATAATTTTTAATAGATACCACATACCGGGTGGCCCAGCGGGTAATGTTTGAAACAAATGAAAAAATAAAAACAAATAAGAGACATGAGAAGAATTTAATGACGTTTATTGAATGGACATATTGGGCAATTAATGATAAAGAGGTTCGAAGTGCCCGCCATCTTTAACAAGGACAGCAGTTAGGCGGTTCTGGAATCCTAGTACCTAGTTTCAAACATTACCCGCTGGGCCACCCGGTAATAATAATATTAATACTACAGTATACCGATGACAGAAGAATATTGACGGATGTCCAATGTAGGAAAACTAAACATCTCTACAAAAATAATTATTTGGTACGGAAGCCAATTTTATGATAACTCTCGAAAAGTGACTCCATAGATATAAAAAAATAGTGATTAAAATACATAAATTATACAAAATGCAGCTTCTATTTAATATTTCGCAAGTTAAAATTGTTTCGTAAATATCCATTCATTTTGTTTCAAATACATTAAATAAAAACTGTTTTCAATAAAATATTTAACTATTATTCACCTCCTCCTCCATCAATCAAACAACACCGCAATCACAATAGACAATAACGGAGAAAAATGTCTTTAAAAATGTATTCCTACAACCGTTACGCTCCCATTTCGAAATAAAATTTTTTGGAAGATAAGTTTTAGAGAATCCGGAATATCACAGAAAAGTTCTGCTCCTTTATTCTTCACTGCGAACCACCTTCGGGAAAATTTAATGGTTCCGCGTTCAAATGCAGTGGAAATAAACACTCCAAACCGTCGCTCGAAAAACAAATGCATGTGCATCATTACACCATTAAAAATGTATACATTTCTTTCCCAATACTAAAAATTCACAAAAGAAGGAGGCGGGAAAGAAAGAGGGGGTGGTCCAACACACACACATTACCCCCAACAAAAACTACAAACCCGCACATCGGGATCGCCTCGCATCACAGCTTTCATTTCATCGCTTCGCCAACTCCGCAACCGAAAACAAACCTCAAAAGTGGTGAGCCAAAAGAAAACACACCAAAAAACCAAAAGCTAGGGGGGAGGAGGACGGAATGGAGATAGAACGGTGTACACAAAAAAGAACAAAAAACAAAGAGAAAAACAAAAACAAAGCCAAAAATACAACGACCACCTTCCAGAGGACCAGTAGGGAACAAATAAAAGACAAGAAATAGAATGGGGGTGGAAGACAGAGGGGTGGCGGAAAAAGGCTACACAAATGCATCCGCAGAAACATACACGGAAACTGGAGGATGGGGATGGCTGCTGAGGGGGTGGGATGGTTGGAAGCAGTAGCCAGGGTCCATCGCAGTAAAGTGGGCAGTAGCGTTTGCAACTCTCCAAAGATTGCTTGTCCGACCGTCTCGTCGACGCCAGGCACACCATACCACACCGTTTATTACATGAACTGCGGCTCCAGAAGGTCTCGCTGGTGTGCGATCCAATGTGTTGAGAATGGACACTGTTGATGCACCTACTGCCACTGAATTCTCGATGAGGGCAGGGGGGGGAGGGTTCTACTTAAAGGAGAGGGGATTTGGTGGAACGAAATATGAAATTCTATCTCGGTGAATGGACATGGAGTGGGATAAAGATCTCGGCCAAGGGTCGTTCACATACCGTTGAATGGAGCAGTTACGGTAGATAATGGGGGGTGTCTGTGTAGTTGACGATTTTTTTGTTCTATTTTTCCCTCTCGATTTTGTTTTCTTTTTATTACTGAGGAAGTTTGATTATTTGCAACCCCCTCTTTCTGCAGTTTATGAATAACATTTTTTGGTGGATGCTAGTGGAATTCATTTTCTATTTTCGGGTTTAGGTGATTGGATGTTTTTGAGTGTCCACAAAGATAAGGAATGTAGAAAAAAAGAATGGGAAAAAGAGGAGAAGAATAAATTTTGAGCTTAGATTTCAGCAGTGATACAGTGTGTAAAGAATTCTAAAAAGAGAGAGAGAGCGTATCTCGCTACAATTCAACAGTATTATAGTTCTAAAAATATCAGCAACGAAAGAATTTCGAATAAACTACTTTTGCAATCGATATTCTAAAAAGTATCTATTCGTATAAAAATATACTCAGTGAACATTTTTCAAAAAATATTTCATACAATTACTACCTTTAACACTAAGATTTGTTTCACAACGAAAAAAAGTCTTATCCGAAAACTATTTGAAAATAAGTTACGGAGTGTTTGTGGCTGAATCAGTGGGTGTTCATTAACATCGTACAATAAAGCAACACGAGGGCTACTGGCGACGGACCTCGTAATTTTGAACCTCAGTCAAATGACAGGAACGACACTTTAACTGTGTGATACTTCTCTCCAAACTACCATCCCAAGTCAGTGTGAGGACTAAAAGCTTCGACATATTTAATATGCATCGTAACCCTCTGCACGGCGAGTCTTCAGTAGCACTAGGGCTCGGAGCAAAATTAAGGAACTAAAAAAATAAAGTTAAGAAGTTAAAAAAACCAAGTTCTGGAATTTTTTTTATTAAAGAACATATCAATGGTGTGC
The DNA here is from genome assembly GCA_019973975.1 of Trichonephila clavata. NCBI lineage: Eukaryota > Metazoa > Arthropoda > Arachnida > Araneae > Nephilidae > Trichonephila > Trichonephila clavata. Next base: position 111,750 of record BMAO01003561.1, on the reverse strand, counting down.
ACAAGGTGGATTGAGGATTCATTCCCCTCCCCCCCCCTCATAGACCAACTATTTTTACCATAGAGAATGTCTCATTGTCGACGTTTTTTTTAAAAGTGTGAATTGCCCTTCTCCGTAAGAAAGGCATGCGTGCCACTGGAAAACATGTACATAATTAATAACAAATAATTAATAAGGAATTACAATTATTTAATAAGGAAATAAATCTTTTGTATTTTGGGTTATTTTAAATTGGATAAGTTTTAATTTCGAATAAAAAAATCGGAAAAGACAATCACGAAAATTGCAACTAAGTTCAACTATCACATTGTGACGGATCTATACGCGTCCATTAACCCTCTTGTGAAATCTTTGAGCTATGAATATCAACAACCCTTTTCTGAAGAAGAAACCGTGATATGCAGATTAAATCTATTATATATAGTTCAAGTTTGTTTGCTAGTAAAAGTTTGAGAGATAGATGGAAGAGAGTATGTCAGTGGGATAAAAGAGAGATAGAAAGTTAGAGTTATAAAGAGATAGATAGTTATATAGTGAAAAATTGCTATTTAATTGAAGTTACCAAGAGATTGAAACATTACGAAGTAAAAGATAAGATCAACAGTTCAGCTATTAGTCATATTTATAACGTGTTTCGATATTTAAATTACTTAATAGATTTAAGTGACAATTAGTCACATGACTACACTTTAAATCAAATATTAAAGTAGAAGATTGATTAATAAAAAGTGGATCAATTCATTAGAAGTATTCTCCGAACACGCGACTCTCGTCACTTAACTTCTGCTCTCTACTTGGAAACATCTTATTTAAATCTGATTAATTTATTTGTTTTTGAGCTAACTAGTGTGCTGAATAAATAATTAGAAATTATCATGTCGAGTCATCCTTCACATCCTCCCACACCTTTAGCCGGGTCTCAGGGTAGAGAGGTGTTACAAGCTGAGTAAACAAATTAAAAAGATTTTTTATCACCCTATTTATAGAGCACTTCAATAGGAGTGAAATATAAGAAAAACCAAAATATGTAAGCATCAGTAAATATTACATGTGATTAAAATGTCAAGTGATACCTCTCCTCTCAATAAGTATAATCCAACTAGTTGAATCTCATTAACTACACTTCATGTAACTCGTCATCTCCCTCAGACTGACGTCTTGGAACTAGTTGTTGGTATGCATCGGCACATCAAATATATAGATATTTGGTAAACTTCTTGGCAAGAGCTCGTGTTTAAGCCCATTTATTTATCACCAGTTGTGTTGGAAAACACAAAAGAAAAGTCCTGATATATAGGTCCTTGTGTGTATGCACACAAAGAGAAAAACATATCCCTCAAGGAGCAATTGGTGCATATCTGCATATACTGCATGCGTGCCATTCAAAAGGCGACAGAGGCTTTATAGAAGTACAAAAAAAGCCAACTTTAGCGCTATCTGCAAATATATATATCGCGCCAAGAGGGGGAGGGCGATAAAAAAAAAGAGCCAAGGGAATGTTTTGTTAAGGGCGAGCTATTTATCAGTGAGATGGTTTTCTATTTTGCATACATGCCGTCTCTTTTTAAGCATACATATCTATGAGACGCATTGCAGCAGGCCATAGATCTATAACAACCATGAGGTGTGTCAAACTGCTTTTCACACACCCGGACACGGCCCGACTGAAAGAGGATCGAGCAAAACACATTTCAGAAAGGGAAAAAAAGGGAGCGAAAAAGAGGGGGTGGGCATGCCATGTATGGGAAATGATGTATAGCGAAAGACGCATGCAAGAAACTAACGTTAAAAAAGTCTTTTCCTTCTATGGTAAAAAGGGATGGCTCCTTTTTTGATCCGTGTTTTTTGCAGGAAGTCCATAGGAATCTAATGGCGGTTGCTACACAATAGTCGTAGCTCTTTGCTTACAAAACTCGAAACACATACAGGCGTTGCTTACAAGGCGACGCCAACAGACCTACAAGCTCCGCGTTAACCATATATGCAAGATATCGGTCGGAGACGGGGGTCTTATAAACTTGGCACCCAGTAAATGCAGGTCACAAGTGAATTAATCTTCTCTAGGGACAGGCCGGAATTCACACTGTATTGTGTCTTGAACATAAAAAAATATTCACGCAAATATTAAGACATTTTCAAATATGATAATATTTGGGAACTCTCTCTCTTTTTTGCCTTTTTGAGAGACCACATTTGTCCGCTTGAATGGCGATGCAAATAAATGCATTGTACAGGCGTCCAGATGAATCATTTTCGCTCCATGTACAACAGAGTATAGAAATTTGAATTTTAACAATGGGGATCTTTGTATTGGCCAAATAAGTATTCTTGTTAACCTTTTGTTGGAGAGTTATCGGTTCAAAATATGTTTCTAGAAATAAGCATGCAAAGAGGGGAAAAAATAACAAAACACTATTTGAATTTTAGAGCATATATAAAAGAAATTATATTATTCATATTTTTTCATGATCACTGGAGATTCAAAAGAAAAACACATCAATCACTGGATAAGCATTCAAAAGTTAATATTTTATCCAAAACAAATTCAATAATCAAAAAATATATAAATCTATACATAACTTCACGTAATAACGTAGAACTTACAATTTGAATACATGTATTGGATTAACACGGAAGTAAATAACTTTCAACTTGCATCTCTACACATTTCTGAGACAAAATAATAGTTCAGAATTTCAAGGGAATGTGCAATAAATACCGTCAATTTCTAAATTAACACTGTAATTTTATGACACTATTTAGAACTACAGTCATTAAATCCCGGAAAAAAGTTCATAATGTAGAAAATTCGTTAAATAGATTCATTTTTCAATATACTTTATTCTTGGCTCCAGAAAAAGTTCGCTAATTAGAGGTTCGTAAAACGAAGGTCCGGCTATACTTTTAAATATTTCCGGGGAAAGGTGTACAATTAGAATAACTACCAAAAGACACAGAAAGTAGTTTTCAAAAATTTAATTCCTTAAATAATAATCTTTGGTAGAACACCAGAAAAAATATTCCAAACTGTGTTCCATTGGACACTTGACTGAAAACTCCATTGCAAAGAAATCAAACCATTGTTTGTAAAGGAAATTTCCAGAAGCACCATCCACCGTCCCAAAACACACACTCTCCCCTTTCACCCCCCATCTATCTTCGTTTATTGTCTACAAACACCAGGGCCCTATTTGTAAATATCTCCATGCCATAGAAGACTTAAACCCTGCAAGAGAATCCCGTGCACGTTGTGGATAATCCCCGGATTTGGAGGGATATCCTCGACGAATATCCGTCACCATGATCACCGATCTCGTACACTTTCTCCCCATCCTCCTTTTTTTCTCCCTCTCTTTTTCGCCTCCCCTATCCTCCTATTTTCCAACCTCCTCCTTCGCCTCCTCGTGGCATTTACCGACGCCTCCAGTTGTGTTGAAGAAGAACATTGAAAATGCGTCGCCAGTCCGTCGCCACCAACTTTTTTTTTCCCGCTACCATTCCCTCCCCCCTGTTTCATAGCTCACACATATATATTTTTTATCAGCACTCGCTAGAACAGTTCTCAGCCACCATCTCCCGATATATCACTTTATTCACTCGGACTTTGGCAGCACGAAAAGCAGCACCGGATTTTTATATTTGGAGAATGCATAACCGCCTTTACGGGCGGTTATGGCACAAGGGCAAAAGGAATTGTTTTCGGTGTGGGAAGTTTTTGGCGTTGTTTTACCCGTTACTTTTAGAGAGTTCCACCGCCATTCCATCTTTTTTTTTTTTTTTTGTATTCTTTATCGTTATTTTTCCTTCCGACCACCGTAGCCACTTTCTGTGGTTTCGGATTTTTTGGTGCTTGCTGTCACAGATAGATTTCCACCACTTCGGCATGAAACAAATTGATGGAAGAATTCAGGTTTTAGAAGCGCTCTTTAGAATTCTTTTGATATATATTCCCACGGTATAAATGTAAAGAAAAAAAAAATGAAACGACGGAATCCATTTTTTCAATGCAGCTCAAATTAAACTGATCAAAGATGGTAATTGTTAAGTAATTAAACGTAAAGCATGATATTAAATAAAAACACGCCATGAACCGTTGAATAAAACATTAATGTATAAATTAAACTAGGAATATAAATAAAGCTAGCCATCCCCAGTCAGGTTCTTTGGGTATTTGTGACAATTACCCAGAGAAGTTATTAATATCTCAGTCCTAGCATTAATTTTTCGAATTATTCTTATAGCCCTCGAGTGATGATTGAAAAAGGAACAAGAATTTCTAAAATGGAAGTATAATTATATATCTTTAAGGCCCCCGTAACCTCCCCCGCAGAGGTGATTTCCTTCAAAAAACCCATATTTAGCGGATCTGTACTCCATAAAAGGAACATATTTACCAAATTCCAAACCTTTAGGTCTAATGGTTGAAAAAGGTCAATTTTTTCTTCTATTCGCAAGCGCTTTCCACCTTGGGAGTCGATTTCCTTAAAACTTGTTCTTAACGCATCTGTGCTGAAAAACAGCAACACTTACCGTAAAAACCGGAGTATAACACGCAACCATATTTTCAGGCTGCACTTTTTTCAATTTTGATGTCCATTCGCCGTATAACTCTTTTACGAAGAAACCTAAAATATACGCATGTAGTGCTCTTATGTTTTTAAGCCATATATTCGAGGTATTATCACAGGCTTTTGAAAACATAGAATACTTCTAGAATTACAACTCTTTTAAGTTCATAAAGGAAATCATATCTTTAAAATAAGAAGTATTCCGATATATTTAGCAATCTAATTTTCTTGATGCTTATCTCTTTTTTTTTTTTTTCGATTTTTAAACAAATCACTTTTATACCCGCACCCGTAAATTTCGACCCTACTTTTGGTGTTAAAAGTGCACGTTATACCCTGGATTTTACGTAACTCCTCACAAATCCCCTCGGGAGTTGGTTTCCGTAAAAGCTGTTCTTAGCGAATTTCTACTCGACAAAAATAACATGCTTACCAAATTACAAATCGGTAGATCTAATAGTTCCGGAGATACCATGATGAGTGAAAGAATAGATTTTCTCCTAAATATATATAGATTAAATCAATCTAAAAATAAGTGAGTTCTGAGCTTGAAATATGATAGAAATTTAGGGGAAATACATTTTCTTATAGGATCAATCAATGAAAACATGGGAAAACTAAGAAGAGTAACATAATATTAAGTTGTCAAATCCCCTGAAGCATAGAATATACCTAATAATAGATTTCCACACATTTAAATCTTTCAGTTAGTTCAAGCTAAGAATAGAAAACAGTGTTATTATCATTTGAGTGAATATAGGATAAATTGCTAAATCGGAACTGATTGTACATTCGATTACACCAACCATTACAGGGAAGAAAATATTTCTCAAATTCTGTTTTGAAGAAGTTTTGAAAAAACTCTCGTGGTTTTCGTCAACTTCAGTATCTCTCAAAATATTAAAGGGGGGGGGGGTTCATTTCTTCAATGAATCAATCTTACAGAAATTAAAAAACTTCATCCTTCATGTTTCTTTGATACACATAGTAACTCACTAAATGAAACATTTATTATAAAATTCTGCAAATCTAAAAAAAATTACACTTTACAATCGCACACACACACAAGCACTTTCAAATCATTTGTGCCAAACTATACTAAAAAATTCATCTGTCAGTCCCTTGAAGCGATTGATATTTTAAAATGATGAATTTGGGGAGAAAAGAACTCTGGACAATTCATTTTCACTGCCATCCTTCATAGTAAACTAAACGGTGGGAAACTAGCTCCCCCCCCAAAACACGTCCCCCCCCTAGAAATTGTGGAGGGTGGCACAAAAGATAAAATTCATCATGGCGATGAAAATTCCATTAGTGAGATCACTTCCGAAAAGGGACTTGGCGATCATTTTTGCGTGCGTGTTCCCTGTTAAATGGAGTCGAGTGGAGCGGAAGTTAAAATATTTACCAAGCACTGATGTGCGAAACGCTCGCTCTCCCTTTCGCAGCTCCCCTCAATCGAGTGGCCAGTCGGGATTAGTACCCCTCAACCCCTCGGAAGAGAAGAGAGAGAAGGGGCATTCATTTATGGCCTCATAACCGTTAATAATACGGATCGCCTTTTACCAAAATGCCCCACCGTCCCTGTGAGAAGCTCAGAGGAAAAGTGACATTTAAAGGCTGAAGAATACAAAAAAGCTCTTATGATATTTCTGCCATACTTTAGAAGTACGCCTTAAGGTTGTTTTCGCGTAGTGTTAAGAAATAAAAACCAAACTTGGAAAAAATGTTCAGCTTTTAATGTACACCAACATTAATATTACATTCTGGTTTCGCTATCTTATAGAGAGCAAGATATTTTATCATACTACTCATTTTTATCCCAGTTGATCCACTTTTTCTGGTATAAAATATGTTTCGAATATTTTCTCCTGTACCTTAATGCTAAATAAGCTATCCCTTTATGTTAAAACAAAAAATTTATTATTTATCGAATATTTTGAAAGTTTAAAAACTCCTATATTATTAAACAGACGTGTGAATTACAATGCTACAAATCTTCATGAAAAATAAGCCCTTTTACTGTTTTTCAGCATTTTGTTTATGCTCTCGTACATTTGGCGAAGAGTCTTAAAGATACAAAAGACCTGCTACTGAACATGCAGTTTCAGGCTATTCAATTAAATTTAAAACCATCAATATTCACAATTCTATTCATTAACAAATAGAATCCTTGATATTTACAGTAATGCATACTTATTGACATTCGATTTCAAACATATATATATCGATAACCCAGCTCACGTGACACATTTCATACAATATTATACAGAACACTATGAATTATCCAGACAGAATAGATTGAGTAGTTCATTGTCCCTTTATAACTGTCTGCTCTATGGAACTTTCAGTTTGGTTAAATATGTGAAATAGTTACCATATATAAATCATATGAAATAGTTATTATCATCATATTACATTACAAACTAACAAAAATGTTTTATACCTTATCCCTTCTCACTCACTAACACAAAAACAAAATGAATTCTAGCAATTTAAAGGTATTACAGGTAAAGGAGAGTCTTATGAGCATATTATTAGAGAAATAAGTACACTGATGTTGTATGTATGTATACATAAATATCCAATTATACACATACATTAACTACTTATCAATAATATATGTAATCAAGACAAAGTAAAGAAAAACCCAAAGTATTCGAAAGTAAGCGTAATATAAGTAACAATTTATACTGTTATGCGCAAACTGTATTCTTTTAAACTTCTGAGCTGATGCATATACTTCAAAATGGATTAATTCATCGATGTACAGAATTTCACATATGAAGTTTTTAAAAAATATATTGCTATAACCAATGGCATATGTTATATTTCCTAAATCCTTAATTCCGTTGGTCATTTAGAAGATTATATATATATCAATTATATTTTTATATATAATTCCATAAATTCAGTCCATCCTTTTAAATATTTTGGTTTATTAGACGACACACACAGAAGACGTGTATACAGGACAAAGAACATTACATAACTGATTGTACAAGCTAAAAAACACTCATGACTTGCAGCGCCATCTATTCATTTTACATTTAATTTATAACAGCGTATACGGACTACCTTCATGGGAGAAGTTACAGTTTTACAAAACTAGACGAAAGTACCAATACGTAATTTTTTTGCTAAAAATTAAAAATGTTGGTCCATGGGACGGATTTCAATCCACAAACCCCACCCTTGTGTATGCCACTGAAAATAACACGTGATCATTTTAGATTTAAAGGCATGTTTACTTCTGCTGATTGGGTACAACACAAAAGCTTTACAAAATATAGATATATGGTGCAATCGAAAACACAATAGGAAGAACTGTGAAAACGTTCTCCAAGCCTTCACAAACGACTTAAGCCATTTTTGATTGAACCGAGCACACATATATTCGATATGACGGGTGGCTATATATTAAGGCCACCACTTAGTAAAGGCATTGCAAGAATTTTGGGGGAACCCCTTGGTCGTAAAAGTTGCCCAGAAAAGTGTCCTTTTAAGTGATACCAAGAAATTCTACCGTTTGATTATTCTGAAGTCTATAACTAAAACCAAGGTTAGATTGGAACTTAGTCTCAATGTAGGAATGCATTGCTTGTTGCCTGCAATCTAGTTTTGCTGCAATAGCAAATTTTAAAAAATACACCATCATTCTATTAGGGAAACAGATCGGTTCAATAAAGATAGGCAAATTATATGTAAAAGACCCAATGCATTTGAAGTAAACATAGTTATGATCTCTAAATAAATTGATAACATTTTTAAAATTTTCACGCCATTTTAGCCACAGCAGCAAAATTCAAACTTTATCCAGCTACTAAAATCTTCATGGGAAAAAAATCTCTCTTAAGAGCTGTTTCTCAAAAATGGATGAAACTGAAACCTACACACACAATTGAAAATTAAAATATTTGTTTCCAATACAAAATCATAACCTGTAAAAATAATTCGCTCTAAAATAAGAGGGATGGTTTTAATGAAATACAACAATGGACTAAATGCATGTGACGTCATAGTCACATATGATAATTACAACCACGTGTTCGCTCCCCGCTTATCAGTTCATGTGACATTCTAATCACAAAAATGCAGTCACATGTTTCCAGTCAATTAGTTCGTGAGGTTCGCTGTTGCCAACTTATGCTTTTTACAGAAACTTTCCAGTAAAAAGTATATATTTGTCCACAATAAAACGTATACATACGTAAATAGAATGCACTACATTAAAAAATACACGAATTATAAAAGATTTTTTTAATTTTGAAAATGTTTGAAGAATTTTAATACTTAATCTTTACCCATTTCTCTCTCTCAATTTTGAAATTTCAACAAAATTTTACACGTAGAATAACAAAGTCAGTTTTAAATTCAATGGAGAACACATTATTGTAGTTATCACGTGATCGAAGATACGAATTCAGTCCATTCAGAAACAATTCGTGATATCAAAAGAGTAAAACAATTTTTTCTCTAACACAATAGAAACTCTTTTCGAAATAAATTTATATTAAGAATAAATTTTACTCCTATAATTTTTTCAACAATACATTTGAAATAAATCTACTAAAAGATTGACGGTTATTTAAAAAAAAAATTTGATTTATTTATTAGTTTAGTCTAATTTGATAGTAGTCATACAACAAATAATCCTTTATATAACCTTGAAAATACACGAACATTATAATACATTCAAAACCTATTTATTACAAAATTTGTTAGATTCCATAAAATATAAATTAAACAATTATTTATTTCATTGAGCTGGGGAAAAAACTTATATGGTAGCATATGGAACTAGATAGATATAGAAATAAATTCAAGGTTAACAACATCCAACAAAATACGAAATAAAAAATAGTTATAATAACATCTAAAAAGGGCTAGAAAGAGAGTTATTGTTATCATTATTCCACATATGTCCTTATTAAGTACCTACTCACATGATACAACAAGTAGGATTTAGTTTCCCCGATGAAGATACAATATAAATATAAAAACAAAACAAAAAACATGAAATATAGACGCATATTGTTTTTTCAGCTATCTTCGAAACCGTGAGAGAGCAGTCAAAAGATTCGGGTCGGTGACCTGGCTAAAAAAAGAAAGAAATCCTGGGGTAGATCAAGCGTAAGAGGGGGGGGGGGAATTAAGAGCTCAAAGGATAAAAAAAAAAAGGAGTCGGAAAATATATCCATCGCGGCCACCAGATGGCACGCATTACCTCAAATTCGGATATATCGGAGAAAAAGAATCCTGTAAATAGCCAAGTGGAGTGACGATGAAGTCGTGGGAAAAGGTCGGAAAAGATCCGATAAAAAAAGTTTCTTTGCTTTTAATGATGATATGAGAAGTAATTTTTCTTTAAAATTGTTCCAAGGAAAGAGAAAATATTTTTTAGACTTGTGCTTTCAAAAGAACTTAAGAATTATCGAGGTATTTATTTTATTTTAGTCACAATTCGCTCTGAACAAAAATGAATAATGCAACTATTAAAAAAAGTTCCATGAAGAAAACGGGTGACACTTTTAGCTACTTTCAATCATAATCAACGGAAAAATTATAAAATGTGTCAAAAACTATATCAATTAAAATTTAAATACAGTTCATAAAATATAATTATTTAATGTTTAGAAAAACAAATAAGTTCAGTGGAGAAAAACAATGCAAAATCTCTATTCAAAGCCTAAAAATAAGAAACATTAGTGATTATTACGAAGGAATAGCTGGATCTTCTTTTTTATGTTTCTATCAAGAATAATTTGCAATAAAAACCAAATTTTATATGAATTTTTTTTTTAATTTTTTATTACACTATTTAAAAAATTGCTTAGAAAATGCACAAATATTTTAATAAGATTTAAAAAATTTACTTATTTTAAATTTATTTATTCAAAACTCATTTTCCTCTCATATACCAGAAATCAAATCATTCTTTTAAAATATTTCATAATAAATATTTTAATATCCTATCAGAATAATAGATATTTTAATATCCTATCAGATTTTTTTCCATTAAATTACCCATAAACATTGAAATGTCTTTTCGTTAAAAATAAATATAACTACCTTGTCGAGATTTTTCATGGCATTGTTTTAATTACTATAACGAAAATTAGAACAAAATACCCCCAAAAAATGTTGTACAAAATGTCAAAAATAAATATTTTTTTTTCTGTTTAAAAGAAACTGTGAATGACTGAAAAAAATCACCAATAATGCGATGATTTTATTATTATTTCTCTGAGAATGTATCCAAATATTCCACAATGCTACATGAAATGCACTCTGTGCGTTTTTCTTCTATGCACACATGCATTTATACACTGAGTGCCAATTTCATAATAGGATTGGGCAGGTTCCAGCAAAAAGTAGCACTTCGTAAAATTAAAACAATGCAACGAAAAAAGGAAATTTACTTGATGATCCGTTAAGTTGAAAGGAACGTCGACATTTTTCTTCGCATCTGGTAATTTAATGCTAAGGGACAAAACTGTAAATGAATATACGAGATTTTTTGAACACTTATTTTATATAACTTCAGCGCTCCTTTTCTTCTTGGTTTTGTTAAAAAAGTTATTTTTATGGCATTAAAAAAGAATGAAATGGAATCTGTTTAAATGCTAAGCGGTGGATTTAATAATAATACTTTTGTTTTACTAAAAAAAGTCGCTTTTTTTTTTTTAAGTAAAAGAAGTTTGTATAAAAGTTTGCTTTTAAAAAAAAAGGCATAATACTTAGCATAAAATTACAATAATGATTGATTAGAATATCCTAATAATTCTAAGCAAATCTTCTGACTTTTTTTGCCAATTTTTTTTTTCTTAAAGATTTCAACATATTTTTTCAAAAACATTTTAGAGAAATCAAATTTAACTACAGTAGAACGTCGTTCATCCGAATCAACTGGGACCGGACACCGTTCGGATATGTGATTGTTCGGATAACCGAAAACCGAATGCGATCCGTGCAGTATATGATACTGGACACTATACAAATATTGAAAATTATCACATGCGGGAAACGTGCTTGAAGAGAAAGCAAAATGTCGCCATTTTACCTTGATTGTGGAAAATTAATCACTTATTTTTCGCTGTACCATTGTACACCTTCGTTTTTTCAATGCAGTCTTTGATTCTCTTGATCAGCAGTAGTTGAGTAGGACAGCACTCCGATTGTTGTTCCTACCACTCCATAGCTGTCTCTAACTCAGAAAAGCATCAGCATTTGCTACTTTCGTCGTTGCTGTCCTCGTCTTCATCCGTTTCATCGTCAACAAGGTCAGATTCTTCTTGCAGGAAGTCACAATCTCGTCATCATTTAGCATTCAAAATCCAGTCTTCTGCATCGTATGCCATACAGGCTACATCAACAAAACTCAACAAAAGAGCACGTATACACCCCCTCACTTGGAAACAAACCGGCCTAATATTCCACGCAGATGTTTACCAAATCACACAGCTGAAATTCCCCAAATATCCCTCACCTTGGGTTTTCCCGTCACTTTTGGCCTCACAGGAAACAAATGTTGAGCATTGCAGTGTTCGAAAACGTATCCGGACTTTGGTTCGGATATTTGACGTTTCGGATAAACGACGTTCTACTGCATTTAATATTCAGAATTTATTTCATTGATTTAGTCAGAAGTAAAAAACTTGATTAACACTAAAAAAAATAAAGAAATATTTGGATTTGAAGCAAATTTTTATATAAAACAGCACACATGAGCAAGTGCTTATTAACGACGAACTGTAAAGCAACACGTGAGCTATTGTGGCTACAGATCTCGTAATTCTGAACCATGGTCAAGTAATGAGGACGACCCCTGAGCTAGCACAACCCTCTCCAAACTTCCACACTAACGGGGAGAACTTTTGGGTCTCGACATATTTAACATGCATCAGGGCGAGTCTTCAGTGGCACTAGGCTTGAACTCATGACATGCCGCTTATGAGTTCGTGACCCTGACCAATACAATATCGTGGCCACTCCGCATGTATTGAAAATTCAAGCTTGCCAAACATCAAACCGTACACAAATGGGAAAATTCTGTGAGAATTAATACACTCAATTAAATTTTACGATAACGAATTTCTTTAAATCTTACATCGAGCCATTTTCATTATTTTCTGATTCAACAAATAAAAATAGGTAACTTGCTACAAAACATGAATACCATACTACACTGAACTTTTTAATCGAGCAAACAACCGTTATATACATAAAACTATAAAACATTCTTTTATTTTGTAGATTAAAACACCGAAATTATATAATAAGCATAAAAATTTTAAATGCTATGAAAGGGAAAAAAAGGTATGGCAAATAACAGTAGCGCACGCAAAAATGTTTCAAGGGGTCGAAAGTTCCCCAACTCGTATCATACCTCAAGACAACACCAATTAATTCTTCTGATTTTGTCAACAAAAAATAGGAAAAAATAGATTATTGAATTTATCATTAGCATTAATTAATAAAATAAATTGTTAATTACAAGCACTTCATTAAATTTTACGTTATATAGATATATGTATAGGATTATCTTCAATCGAAAGAACTCAAGAGCTTTGGAGGGAGGGGTTTGGACCCCTAGGACCCCCCACCCCCTTGTCTGCCCCACTGGCAAATAATAATCCCATTGCTTCTTTTATAATGATTTATTCAATTGTTTAGCTTAAAAACATTTTAAAAAAGGTAAATATTTGCAAATTAATCCACTTCAAGGTTACAGAAAAAATATCGAACAACTCATAGTGTTAACTGATGCTCGGTCAAAATATTTAGGTGACCTCTTTGCACCCTTCACGCTTTCATCTTGAAAAAAAAGGGTAAAAAATAGATTTAAACGCATTACAAATACCAACACTGAAAAATAAAGAGAAACCACCTCACTCGACACTTTACCAAAAAAAGGAGGGGGGGGGGAATGTAAAAACATTTGCGCTAAAAGTAATATAAGATGATAATTATAAAAAAAAAAGAAAGAAAAATGAGTGCATGTCTGCTCTTTATGGCGGGGTGCAAAAAAGGAGATAAAAATCCACCAAAATCCTAAGAATTCCATGTGATGACCGGAGAATGGTACCCCACACTTGGGCCCCATTCTTAGCAGGACGACCCGGGGATTTATGGAATGAGAGGGCGGGGGCCCTATCTGAGGCCCTCCCTCGCAAGTGTGCGTCAACGGTGCCATTAGAAGGTGAACTTTGTTAAGCCAGACACTTAACTGTAACCTCACGGTAACCCCGAAGGAGGTGGAAAAGAAAAGAAAGATGATAAGAGAGAGAGAGAGGACAAAATCCTGAGTCAGTTTAGTTGATTTGTGGGCATGTGGACCTCGCGGGAAAAGCCAAAGAGTAGCTCTGCTTAATGAAGGTTGATTCCCGGTGGTTTTTCCCATAACAAAAATTACGAGACGAGAGAAGATTCCGACAAGGCTTAAAAGCAGGTCAACGCAGAGCTCAAACAGGAATGCGGATACGCAAAGACAATTAAAGAGAAACACATCTTGGAATAATTAAAAGTCAACTGCAGTGAATTGTTGGTTTAAATAGTTCCCAGAGATCAAAATAATACTTTTTCTAGTCTAGGATAGTGCTATGTTACATTTGAAGAACTAATACAAATGATTTCAAAATAAGAAATTATCATATTTAAATGAAAATGAATCGATGTCCTTTTAATTATACATAAAGAAAATTTCTGTTAATAGCACACAATTTAAAAGAAGCAAAAACCTTTTAAAACTGTAACCAACTAGAATAATAAGGTTGGAGTAAATTCACAATTTGCATTCCACGCGAATTCATACATATTAAAGATATAAAAGAATTACATATGCAGAAAATGCAATTAACTTCTATTAACCCTTTGCTCATGTTATGGATATCTACGCGTGTTGCATAGGGTATAATTAAGCATATATGTGTTTTACCTTAAAAAGATTAGCAGTAGAATTCAAATGCATTTTTATACAATTCTCTTCTCTCTAAAATTAAAGTTCTCAAAAACAGACAATCAAGAATAAATTTTTTTTAAATACCTTATGTAAAATAAGTGAGAACGAAAGTTTATTACATGACAAAAAACACTTAATGCATTAAAAATTCAACTAAAAACTTTTATTTAATTATCCTGTATAGGCCATGCTCTATGCATCTGCATTTCCTGAATGTAGTTCAATAATAAAGTTGAATAACTCTAGATCAATTTCTTTATTTATTAAAATAAACAGGAACAAAACTAAAAATGCAGTCATAATTTATAGATGTTCACTTTATATATATTAGCTTGCCTTTCTTTTAGTAGAAAATAAATTATTATTTCAAAAAAATTTAATTCTTGTAGCAGTTTCTTCTTTTTTGTAAATACTACTGCCGAGAACGAGACGAGGCCCCTATTGAGGTCCAGGCCCAGTTGATCCCTGCCTTAAGACGTCCCTAATTTAGGGCAAATGATTAAAAAATTATCACAATATTATGGCGAACAAAAACAATATTTTTTAATGTACTATAAACCGTTCCATACAATGTGAAATTATCAGCTATTTATATAGCTAATAAATAAGGTTAAGGTGCGCTGTAGTTTAGCGTTAATATTTATGCAAATAATATGTACTAAAAAATTGTAGTCAATTTTTATCTAATATACACAAAACCAAATGATTAATTTTAAATTTTATCAGCCCCATATAGGACCCGTTTCTTGAAAGTTGTGAACGATGCAAGAGCACAAGGTTCCGTACCGATGATTGATTTTGTAAAACAAAAATGACTTCTATTATTATTAACAGTGCCGGATTATCCATTGGGAGCTTGGGGAACCACCCAGCGACCCGGGGCCCGAAGCGACCCAGAAGGGTCCGGATAAGCTGGACTTAACCAGATTTTCTGGTCATAAATTTCGATCCTCCAGTCCCAAGGGGGCCTGTAGATCTTCTGCGCCCAGGTCCCTAAATGAGCTTGAATCGACACTGATTATTATCCCTTCCTTCCCCCTTCCTCAGTGGCTCGACAGCCCAAGGAGAGCCTTCTCCAGACCAGCCTTCTTCCTCTGCTAGTGTTCTCCACATAATTTTTAATTCTCAAAACTAGGAGATCTTTTTCTAGACTATCAATCCATCTAAGATTTGGCCGGTCCTTTCTTTGTGTGCCAATTGGTTGGGCATTGAAGACTTTTTTAGTGGTGCGGTCTTCAACCATTCTGACAACGTGGCCTGCACATATAATTCGTTATATTTTGATGAGATTCTTTATAAGAGTGATAAGGCTCTAAATTTGATCTTCGCCACGTGCCATTTTCTTGAATTCCTCTATAAATTAATCTTAAAATCTTCTTTTCGTAAATATTTATGTTCTCGTCTGTTCGAGACATGGAACAAGTTTCACATGCATAAATTAATACTGATCTTAAAAGACTTTAATACAATAAAAACCTTTGTTTTTTTGTTTTTTGATTAAATTCACGATTTCATATATTTTCGTATATTACTCTATTACCACTAGATTTAAATTCGAATATATGTATAAACGCGTTTGTAGAAATATCTTTCAAGATTGAATTTAAGAGAAAAATGTTTAACTTTTTTATCCAATTAGACTAAAATAATTAAATTATATTACCAACGATTTGTTATGAAACATGCAAGAGAATAGTGCATTGTATTGTTTCATAACTCACATACCGAATTATACTTTATAAGCTAGTGAAGCAATTATCTATGTTTTCTAATTTATTAATGTTGTGAAATGTTACTTTTATTAAACTAATTTAATAATGTGTCACCTTAGCGTACAAAATTATTTTGTACAACGTAATAAACAGCAACATACAATAAATTGTCATTTTATTACATGAAATTTGTTTCAGGTGCAAAGTTAACTTGCACCTGGATCTTTTGTTCCGGATAGCCCAGATGTTAAAATTCATTTTCCACATGTTCCTTAGAACTAAAGATAAAGAGTTTTCAGGAATATGTGAAGGTCAGTCTTGAAATTCCACAGAAAATATTCAACGGAAGAACATGCTTCAGGGGATAGTAAAGTAAAAGCAGACGAGCCCGCTTACTAGAGAAGAATGCAACAATGGACACGTGACCGGACGTAGCTTGAAAAGGGTCAAGATCACCTTCCCAGATGTGTCGCAGACGTCTTGACTACTTTGTGAGGTGTTCTTTTTCAATCCTGTCTACTCACCGTGTCTCATTTTTCTCGACATATTTTAAATATATATCGAACCTATAACCTCTGATTCGCATTAATTTATTGACAGTAAAAATATATATATAGTATGTCTTCTTTTTCTAAACAGTAATTCTCGGGCAAGTACCAATTTTACAGTTCGACTGTTAAATTATAATCCTATTAATGGTTGAGAATTTTTAAAATCCAGCAAATGATGTTATAAAGTTGACTATCTCAGCACACATAGTTATAAGAGCAGATTGGATACGTGTAAAGTTAAGCAAATTCTACAGCAGATTGGATACGTGTAAAGTTAAGCAAATTCTACTTCGGTACACATAAATTTAGAAAAAGTATTCTTACAATAATCAAAAAGCAAAATAAGTTTAAGAAATCGAATAAGGAAAAAAAATAAATAACAATTACTGAAAATTAATTATCTTTTAGCAAAAGAAAATTAAAATTAGTATTGCATTATGATGAAATAGACATATAAAAAAAAAGAAAATTTATGGTACTAATGTTATTGGTTATAAAACTATTAAGCACGAATTTCGAAGTTACTGCGGTCAAAATCAAAAATCATTAAATGAGCAAAAAATGAATACTAATTTCTTAAGAAAAAACCTTATTAACTTATAGTACTTATTTTAAATTCTCTATTTTATAGTAATTTACACTTGAAAGTAGAGGTGAATTTACGAGTCTGCGCAAGGACCAATTTCATTTACTTTTCCTTCTTTCTCCCCTCCTTTTCTTGGAGGGGGGAGGAGAGTGAAGTCCCTTTAATGATACTCAAAGATTTCCGGTTCCCGGGATTTCACTTCGCCTATTTTGTCTGAAATCATGACATATCGTAATATGCATTTAATGATTTCCAGTAAAAAAAAACTATATGCCCAATGATATATTACACTTCAATACTCCTATATGTTTTTAAAAAATGGTAATGGACATTCTGTAAAATGTAAAAACATGTAGTTCGATTATGCTCAGAGTGTTGCTAATTTTTGAATTAGTTAATTTTAGTTAAATATACGGAAATCCTGAACTCAATCCATAAAATAAGTGAAAAAATACACGCATCTAGAGGCGTCGCAAGAAGTATTGGCGATGGACCTCGTAATTTTGAACCTCGGTCAAGTAACGATTACGACACCTGAGCTCACCCCCCCCCCTCCCTTCCTCTCCATACTACCACATCAACGGTAGGACAGTCAGCTTCGACAGATTTAACGCGCATGAACCTCCTCTACAAGGCAGGTCTTCAGTGGCACCAGGACTCGAACCGTGTCCAAAACCACTAGACTACCGCGGACATCAACAAGATAATGAAATTAAAATGTAATAACGATGCTGAAAACTTTTTTAATCTGGGGAAGTGTTAAGAATTTAAGACATATTAGTTAACATTTCCCACAAAGACTGCTCCAGATAAAAAAAACAACTTAAACACAGAAAAGTAAAAGGATACTTACTCTTTCCAAATAAGAAATCATCATTATTCCCCAAAAAAGGAAGAATAACTTATCTCAATACCTATAAAAAATTTCAATTAATCCTTTCCCCCTAAACAATAAAACCTAAACGGTTGCCCCTCCCCCATATATCTGGACACTAAACATGTTTTCTAGACGTTCCATAAAACAGGTGAGTGGTATAAATTCGAAATCTTTAATTGAAGACCATAATTTCTTCCCAGGTTGGCTCGATAGGCTATTTAATTGTGGACGGATACGACTGCAGGATCTTCTCGTAAAATATTTATCGCCAATAAAAAGCGAAAGAAGCCGACTCCGAAAACTCATTCATTGGAAGATAAAGAATAACTAACTGGCAAGAAATTTGCTGTTTTTATTATTGATCGACGGCAGTGCAATCTTTTTTTCGGGAGGAGGAGTAATGATTGCCATCCTACAGCGATTCTATGATGCCTTGTTTTGAAGAATCTATAACCAATGAGATTCATATTGACAATTTGTTTTCCTTTAAGATGCAGCTTTGTGGAAACTAAGGAATGTTGATATGTTTTCTTTAATTGAAAGAAATATTTTTCGGGATCAGACATTCGTAATAATGTGACACAGTTTATTTCGATTAGTATAGCCAGATTTTCCATCTATTGGTTGCAAAATATAGAAAAATATTATTTACAATAAATTTTCATTGTTAAGAAAAATAATGATTATGAAATTTAGTTTACAAATATGTTGCCAAGAGTAAAACGAGTGCGATAGTTTCAAATCAAATTCATGTTAAAACGCCAACGAAGATTACCAGAAATAAAGTTAAGCTGTAACACATTTTTTTTCAATTGTTCACTGTCCGTCCCAGTCTTACGTTCTGCTTCATTATTTTTGTTTTGAATATGACCGGGAAAAGAAATTCGTTTTCGGCAGGTGATCGTCTATTTATGTTTCACGCCCTGAAAGAAAAACTCGCAGCGTGAGTGAGCGAATATTTACTGTTCAGTACTCGACGGTTTTTGGCGACGAATCTCATTTTGAACCATGGTCAGTTTACGAGGACGACACTCGAGCTGAAACACCCCACTTCTAACTACCACACTAGGACGTTTGAGTACTCGACAGATTTAACGTGCATCGCTTCCCAACACGTGTCTTCAGTGGCACTGGGCGCGAACTCATGACACCTTGCAGCGTGAGAAAATATGCATTAACCCAATAAATGAATGTAAATTTTAACTTTTCGGAAATTCGGATTCTGACATTAACTTTGAAAGATTTATATGACTTATTTCCCCCTTTTAGAGTAAAAGTTCCCTTCAATATTCCTTGGATCCGCATATAAACCGACCCTCTTACTTTTAGCTTCAAAAAAGTTCTTAAAATTCTCGGCTTTGATCACGGAAATATACTGATTATAAATGTAATGCTCCTTTAAATTTCAGTTTTACAAAGACATCAGCAAAAGATTTTTTTAATGAAAAAATATGCTTATCTAAGAAAAAAATTGCAAATTATTAGATAGTCATAACAATAGAAATTTAAAAGTTTTTTTTTTTAAACTGGTTAAACTTTTCCCAAGTTTTAAAACACATTGTGTGTTCAGCACTTAACAATGTTTCAGATAAATAGCAAATTATAAGAATTAATCTAATATTTGTATTAATCTTTGCATACGAAATGCAGATTAGTCTCCAAAATTTGAATACAATTTAAAGTAAAGAGGGAAATGTGAAAAAAAAGTTTAGAAGTCATTTTGTGAAAGAAAAAAAAAAGACAGCATTTAGAAAATGCGGGAAAGAACGTATCTTCATGCAAAGCATTTTCTAGGTGGGATTAATCAAAATTCTTTTTCTTTGATTTGAAAAGATTTGTATGCCATTTTTAAATTCCTGCAAAGAGCTTCTTTTCATGCAAAATTGTAAGACTTGGATAATTTTTTTATAATTTTAATTAAAGCATCATTGACTTTTCGATGCCATCCTGAAAAGCATGCATCAAATAATTCATACTTACCTGAAGCAGAATTAATTAGAGAGCACTTTTGCCATAGCTTCATTTTTGCAAACCATACAGTTCCTTTGAACACATTAAGGCAAACTATTTCGTTACTTTACACCTATTCTTATGACTAACCCATCTCAAAACTAATTACACACAGACACGTTACTGTGCCCGATAAAAAGATGACATTACAATCCCACGCGATTTTCACCCTGGTAAACCGAGCCTCCTTTACCCCCTTCCTCCCTCCTTTCCACCAAAGACATAACGTTCTTATTTCGAGCGAATAAAATAACGTTCTGGGTTGGAACGCCTTATCAAAACATTTCTCTCCGTCTCAGAGAAGAAGAAAAAAGTTTTAAAAGAAACCAACCACCTCCTGGTAAAACCCAGCTCCTGTAAGCAAAGACCACCTCGATAGTGCGAAAACACATCCATGAAAGAGCCACTGAACGAAGAATTCGAAAAACAAAAGCAGCAAAAAGTAAAAGAAAAAAAATTAGAAAAAGTGAATAACTTCCTCGAATGACGACACCTCCTTGATGTGAATCCCACACTACACACTGGAAAGTAAGAAAACAAATCTTGGAGAAAAGGGTCAACTAATGAGTCATGGTACAAGGTGAAAAGTTGCGGTAGAGGCTTTTCACTTGCATCTGCTGCTGTCATTTCGCCCACCCCCCTCCTCTTTTTCAAAGCGCTTCCATTCCCACACTGACTTTCGGTTATCTGTTTTGAAAAGCACGTATTTATTTATTATTCTTTTTTTTATGATTTGATTTAGGGAAGGACCGATCAGGGTTACTGGAATTTAGATGTAATGAGTAAAAAGAAGGGGGGGATAGAAAGGGGGTAAAAATCTGATTTTCTTAATCATGGAGGATTGTGAAGATGTGTGCAGTTTGATTGATAAATTTTTTTTTCTTTAGTTTTTTGAGAAACAATCTACTAGTTTTGAGACAATAAAACATTCACTTGAAAAGAAAGCATATTCATTTTTTTTATTTGTCAATGAATAGTACAAGAGTGGAAAATTGAAAATTAATTCATATTGCTTAAATATACCAAGAATCAGGCACGTCTTAAAGCATGGGCCCGGACCTTGGTCACAATGGAAGGGGGCTCGTTTCGTTTTGGACTTAGCCTTAATAATATCATGACTCAATTAATTTCAACGGTCAAATGTTTTTTTATGGTTGTATTCGCCGTAAAACTGGGAATTTTGGACAATATGTCAACTGGCTACATGAGATGACCGTCGTACATGCACAGGTTTAGGCCTACCAGTCTAAAGGCGGAAGTAGGGACGAGGCGGTTTGTGCGATTGTATGTCATGCACATTTATTTGTTTCAAGTTATTGTTTGTACGAATATTTGACTATGTAATGTCTACTTTTAAGGGTCATAATGGGGCCTAGATTTGTGTAAGGGCCCGGAACCTACAGAACATATCGAACCAAGGCTACAAGAAATCTTAAGACATTCCTGCTAAAAATATATTTGAAATTGTCAGCAAAAGGTACCTTTAAAATTTACTGTTGCCTAACAACTAAAATTACTTTCCTGGCTTCTAGCTGGCATGTGCACTATCGTCGAATCCTTATTTTTCGCGCCTTTCTGAAATTGTTTTAGGGGTTAAATCTTTTTCTAAAAATTGGGTATTGTGGGGTTTTTTTTAGAAATAAAGGGATAGACTCCTCTAAAACGGGGCATGTGCTAATGCTGTGCCTCGCACAAACGTAAATAATCCAAAAAAAATTTTTAAATATGTGTTTTAAAAACTTTATACGGTCAAATTGAAAAATTGCATGCTTGGTCAATTAAGTACCGGAAATTCAATATAAAATTGTAAATAAAAACATTCATTCTCTTGAAGCATTCCTATAATTTGTATAAATAAATAAATTTAAAACACAGGTAACCGGAAGGGGAAAAAAAACCAAATTACTAAAAATTTAAAAAATAACTCAAAAGAAATTCTTAGAACCCCCCTTAAAATAAACAACAAAAATCTCTAAATGATCGAAAAATAACTTTTTTTTTCAATGTTTTATAAAATTGTCAAATAAAAAAAATTACAAAATACATTTCTTTGATTTGGAAGCCAGGAAAAAGTAAAACACATATTAACAACATGTATAAGGCAAAGATTTTTTTTTAAAAAAAAGACATGTAATCAAAATTTGGATATACGAGTTGCTAAAAATAAGCGCTTTTTCACAGTTAATTTCATAAAATTTTCACACAAAACTTTCTTAGAAAACTCTTTTTCAAAAAGAAAACAATCGCGGGAATGTAGAAAATTGTAATTGACGTATTGTTTAGCATCATTTAATTTTACACGTTATTACAAAAAAATATTACTTGCAAACAAAAATTATTGACTCATAAAAATGAACACTTTTTTCAATATTACACCTTAGTAAAATTAAAAAGCTCGCATTACTGTGAAGCTTTCATTTAATATTAAAACATTTATATGTTAATAAATACTACCAAAATAAAAATATAATACGTACATAGGACAAAAAATATTTCAATTAGAAGGCATATAATTGATCAATCTGTACACAATCCACAGAATTCAGTAGAAACGTGGTTAACTCGAATCTAACTATTCCAAACGAGCTACTAGAGAAAACGCGTGCTTCTTATGGCAAATTTATTACGAAAAATCAGCCAAGCGCAGCAATCCTTGGGCACTCTTGGCAACCTGCTGCCCAGTACCTTGAAAAGAGTTTGTTCCTCGTTTTTTTTAAGAGTTGAAAATGAGGCCGAGGCACAAAGGATGGCTTTGTGGGCGTCAGCTTCGTGGGAACGTTCACTCTTACCGAAATGGGGAGGGGGAGGGCGAAATGTAATATGAGAGGATACACATGTGGTCGCTTTACCTTGAAGGAAAGAAGGGGCACACTCCTATTGGTTGGCAGGCTATCGGGCCACCTGCGGACCCCTCCCAGTCGCGGTGATAAGGCTTCAGTTTGTTTTCCTCCAGGCATGTTTCCCCTTTCGATATCAGGCTAACAAAACCATGCTACGTGCAGATTATAAAAATGTTTGAATTCTTTGTTAAGAATGAGGTTAATCAACTTGTCCGATTTCCTTACTGTCCTCTTAAGTTGTACCAGATGTCGGCGCTATGTCAAAAGATAAAGGTATGGAGTTTTACTATCCACCCTCCACCTGCATGCAAATCAGGACGTATAACTAACACCTTGACAATCGTATGAAAAGGAACAAAGCGATGCCATGTGTAGACTGCAGTAAGGAATGGAATCATTGTTGGAAAAATACTAAGGACGAGTTTAACAAACCTGTTTGATTTCCTGCCTGTTAAATGGTATCAGATGTCAGCTCTGTACTCAAAAGATAAGGGTGTGGAACTACTTTCTCAAAGGTATCTAAGGTCGTATAACATCTTGAGAAGTCTTGATGAATGGATGTTCCTGAATGAAGTACGACTTCGGCTAAGGAAAAGGTATCTTCTACCCTTGCATTTAAAGGTAAAAAGGAATGCGATAGTAGACAGTAGTCACGTCTGGGTATTGAGAACAAAGATAAAAGCTCTGAAAAACCGGACTGAACTTCTTTCCTGTTTGCCGACAATACACAAAAGCAAGGGAGTGGAGACTATATTGTCTTCATGTAGAAGAGGCACCTGCGCGTCGACTAAGCATACATGTTGGATAGCGTTTGTTAAAATTCTCGCTGAATCAAAGAGGTCGTAAATTAGACACCTAGCATTATGGGAGTGTCTTTTTCTTTGGGTGAGTGAGTGAATATTAACGTCGCACTAATAGCAACACGAGGCTTTTGCGACGTCCGTAATTTGACCATGGTCAATGACGCGACACCTGACTGGCACCCCCTCTCCTAACTACCACCACACCAACGGAGGACGTTTCTTGGATAAGACATGAAAGAGTTTTCTATGAAGCATATGTCTATCAAAACAGTAACTATACCTAGAAGTATTTAACAGATGTATTGAATTGCTGGATTTTCCACACCTTACATTGAGATCAGAGATTCTCAACCCCTGTGCCGCGGCTCTTTTGTGCTGCAAAATCTTTTTAAAACTATTAATTATACTCTGAAAAAATAAAATCAGGACCTAAATCATTCGGCCGTTTCATAGAAACAAACTAAGAGTATTTGTGATATATTTAACTTATACTTTCGCGGAAAGGTGGATGTCAAAAAACTGATTGAGTTCACAGTCCACTTGTGATAATGGATACATCTGTATATGAATTAACTTGGAATGAGAGGTAAAACTTAATTTCGCTCCGTAATAATCGAGATTTAATTTCAAAACATTCGGAAGAGTCAATTAGTTTATTTTGGATTAAAATTAAAGACGATTATCTTATAATAGCCAAAAATGATTTAAATATAGTGTTATAATTTTCTACATCTTATTTGCATGGATTCGGATTTTCAGCATCAACAAATACAAACATTAAAATAAGAGCGAGACTTAAATGTAGATGATGAAATGAAAGTGGCACCAAATATAAATAAAATTTTCAAAAACCATTTGGCATTAAATGTATTCTTCTGATTAATTTGTAATTAATTACTCAATAAATATTTTATTTCCTTTGTTGTAGACATATTATTTTATTAACTTTCACAATTATTATCATATACTATTTTACAAAGTCTATTACAGGTTTCTTTTAAACTTATTTTATTTTTAGTTTGGCGTCAAATTTTGAAATTATTAAAAGTGTACAGCAAAGGGAAAAAAAAAAGATTGAGAATCACTAATCTAGATGAATGGGAATCATTTTCATCGTATAAATAAGTATCTAAACATTTCTTAATTTATTAATAATTAAATTACAATTTCTCTGGGCAAAGGCAATTCATAAATTCCATATATATAACAATATCAATTTGTGTACCAGAGGAAAATTATTTTGGTTTTATAGCATTACATTGAAATTGAAATGAAACCTGACCTGACATTAACCTGAATTCTTGCAGTCACTTATAAAAAAGGAAAAATCTTAATAATTTGTACTGATTCTTTGAAAAAAATTTTTTTAAGTAATTACATATTAGAAGATCCCCCCCCCCTTTTTTTTAAAAACCGAGGGCATATTTTTTCTATGGATTTGATTTATTTCTTTGGAATGATCCATATAAATTCCAACTCGATATAAATATTAACAAGATGTTTAAGTACTTTTAAAGTTATTTTTCAACTGAAGCAATATCATGATATTGTAGTGGCATAACGTACACCCCCGCATTTGTGCTAGGGCCTAAAGCCTGATAGCCGCAAAGTACTTACCCGTCGTAAAATCCAACTTGGGGGCCCCAAATCTGATTTTGCAAGGGGAGGGGCAAATGTTCTCCGTTACGCCACTGGGATATTAAATCCTGTTTTTTAATATTAATTATAATTTTTTATAGTTAGATTCGATTGGAAAAGGAATTAACTGAATATCAAATCAACTTCTTAGGTCTCCAAACAAGTTAAAAAATTTCCAGTAGATAAATTTTTTTATTAGGAATATTATATGCATATATAAATTAACATTTTTTTTTTTAGAATTTTTCATTACACTGTTTTAACAAGTATCGGGATAATATTTTTTAAAGCGTTCAGAAATCAATTTTTTTTTAAAATTAATATTGAATGTGCGGAACATTTGAGGAAAAAAAAAACGCATCGAAAAAATTACAGAGCACAATTACGTTAAGCAATAATTACGCTTTGAGCAATAGAAAACACAGAGATTAACAGCCATTAGTCCTTTTAGAAAACAAGCTGCTTGGATTTAATGCATTTGAAGCAACACTAGGCTTTAGGAGACGCATTCCGTAAGTTTTAACCACCGTCAAGACGCGGCACCTGAATTTGTCCTCTCACTTTCTAAACTTAGTTTAAATTTTAAAATAAATCGGTTCTTCTTTCCCATAGGAGCTATATAACATCACTAATGCTTAGCAAATGATTAATCTATGCATCACCTTTGCTTAGTTGGTGCTACCTCAAAACTTATTTACCGGAGTGCAAAAAAACAAATCACAAAAAATATTTTTTTCAACGGCGTAAAAGTATTGTTCCTACTGCTGTTCCGCGTTTAGTACAATCTCCAGTTACAAAGAGTTGTCTTTTATTCAAAATATCCAAAAAACAAAACAAAAAAACTTGGGTAGAAAGACTTGTAACTCAAATAACAATTTCAATACCGGACCAAAAATAACAGGACTTTCTAACGCGGCAGCTGATATAGGTGTGCAAAAAGAAACAGTGACATTTACGATAGAAAAATATATTATCTAGGTATTATGAAACAGGTCTAGTACTATATATCAGGTTTAAATAAAGAGTATTATTCACAGAGGCGGATTAAGCGGCCCAAGCTTGATAGACTCTAATTAAAAGTTAAACGTGCAATAAAAAGTTCTTGTACTGAAATTGCACCCCCGATAATTTCCAAGGATTTGAGTCATGTAACAACCGTAGCCCTCTTTCTTCCGTACATCTGTATAGTTAATTATTACAAATTTCCTCATTCGATTTTTCTTCGCACAAATTTTATTTTGAACAAACTAATACTATTCAAGTCAAATTAATACTATTCAGTTCACAGTTAGTTACTCTCGGATGGATTCTTATTTTACAAATGTAGATAAATGAAGTTATGCCATAAAAGATATGTCTAGTTCAAAGCAAACTTTTCCAAACTGGTTGAATTTAGGTCTTTTTAGCAAGGATTATAATTAAATACTTCCATGAAGCCTGAATTTTGCTGGCATTTTCTAAAATTGGTCATTTTAATTTTGATTAACTTGTTTGGATGGTATAACAATTCATCTGTAGTTAAAATTTCACGTAATGTGCTTTGTTTTATTCTGAACTTTTTTTTTATTTTTTTGGTTTCATACGAGCATATTTTCATTAACTGATTTCATATGCTTAATTTTTAAGAAAAACACTGTTACCAGTTTGATAATTTTTTTTCCGTTTGCTATTTCTACATTTTAAGATTTTCTAATTTAGAGAAAGAGAACAATGAATATAATTAAGTATAAATTTAATTCAAAAACTTCTAGATTTCTTTTTTGATATGGTGGCGTTTGAAAAAAGGCTTGGGCTATCTTGGATATAGAACATTTTACTGTATTTGTTGACGAGAGATACAAAAAGTGAAGGATTCTTTACATTGAAGATATTGTATCTTTTAATTTCAAAAATAAATTGGAAAAGTTTTTTTTTTACACTATTTTTAAAAGGAAACAAAGATCTAATGAAAATCCCAAATCCCACAAGAAATTTATTCAGTGGCCTGGACTTTCCCTAATGTAGAGTTAATTTTAAAAATATTTTTTAACAATACCGATATCAAATGCATCAAGTGAGAGATTTCTTTCCAATTTTAAAGCGCGTTAAATTTTTTTAATAAATGTACTATGGGAGAAGACAAATTAAACAACAGGGCTATATTACATATAGAACAAGATGTTTTGGATCAAACAGATGCGGCAAAAACGATTGATGAATTTGTCAAAGAGAAATCAAGGCGAAAGGTTATGTAACAAAATTGTATGGAACCGTTGGATTTTATTATTAGCTGCACATTTTATTTTGAGAATTTACAGTCAGCAAATATTTTCACTGTATTAGTTTTTCGACACTTGAGCCCATGGGCTTCAAACCTTTTACCACCAGGGGCCTCCAAATACCTTAATCCGCCTATGATTATTCAGTTATTTTCCGCTATTCCGTCTGGCAATGAGTGAATAAAACAGCCAGAAGTACGTTTACATCTTAAACACGAGGCTGAAAATGAATGGGGGGGGGGGGGGTCTTTACTCTTCTCGAGATCCTGGGTCCCAACACAAATGTAGGTCCCTCACAAGTTACAGCATACGTTGTCAAACATTTATACAAAAAATAACCCGAAACAAACAAATGTGCAGAACTAAAAATCGCACAATCCGGCTCGACCGACTGCTGCCTTTTGACTGCATGAGTAATGATGGTGTACGGTGGTAAGCCTAAGCCTGTACGTGGACGACGGTCATCCCATGTAGCCAGTTGACATATCGTCCAAAATTCCCAGTTTTTCGGAAAATACAACCGGAAATAACATTTGACCGTCGATATTATTCGAGTTGTGATCTTATTAAGATTGGGTCGAGAACGAGACGATGCCCCCATTGCGACCGAGGCTCAGTTGACCCATGCCTTAAGACGTCAGTGGGGGAGGGGGAGTCATGCATAAACATTAAAAAAAAAAAAAAACGGAACCCAACATATGATCCGGGCACATTTTCAGTGAAAAAAGAATTTCATTGTAAAAAATTAAGTAAGTTTTAACAAACTCGAATTCCTCAGTTTCTAATTTTCAAACTCCTATCACGCGAATAAAACAAAGTTTCGTATGCAGAGTTATAATACTTTATTCGTATAATGCACGCATATATCTTTATTTTACGCATCTCAATTTTCTGAATGGGATCAGAAACATAATAAATATAAAAATAATTAATTCAAATTTTTACAATGATTTTAGTTTAAATGCTAACGCTAAATAAGTACATTCAAAAATGTATCCACCCATTTTTGATCATATTATACGTAAGTTTGATTATTGAAGTGAAAACTTCTTTAGCGGCGTTGGTCACTTTTTGGTAGGGGAAAATCTTATGGGTTCGCGTCACCGACATGCTCTGACTGGCGCACGCGCAGTGTGCTGTTCACCTTGGACACTTTTTGGATGGGTGAAATCTCGTGTGTTCGCGTCACCGATATGCTTATAGCAGTATATCTGTAGCTATACAGCTGACATATTGTGCTATGTATATCTTAAAAGTGAAATTGAATGGATTTAATGAAAAGTTCAATGTGTATATACCGTGCATTGCTCGTTGCGATTCCGAGAATGGGCAATACATATTAATGGTTGCCGTTTATATTTCGTCTGGAAAATCTATGAGACAGATACAACAATTTTTATTCGAAAATTTGATGATTTATACAAAAGAAGGTTCTGAAATACTCGAAAAAAGATTTGGCGAAATGTATGATAATGTACCGATGATTTTAAGTGGAGACTTGAATATTAACTTTGCAGATGATAAAAATCTACCACTAATTGAATTTCTAAATGAAACAATTTAAATATGTCCAATGATCGAAAACTCAGTACTACAAAGTATGAAACGACGATCGATGCGGTTTTTACGCGATACTTAGATAAATTTGAATCAAACATTTTCCTTTTTTACTTTAGTTACCATAAGCTTATTGTATCTCTTTTCGGAAACAAAATGAAATAATTGAAAGCACAAAAAGTCTAAGTATTGTTGAAATTAATGATGACAATGATGCAAACAATTAAAATAATGTTAAAAATCAAGTACATTGAAATTTAAGTAAATACAAATACTATCCATAAATAATATGATTGTATATTAATTGTTATTTCAATTGAATTGTATAAATATTTTGTCATGATCTTGTACAGCCCGTAATATATTTGAATAATAAAAAAACATATAAACATGCATTTCGTTGTTGCTCGGAGTGTCAATAGATGTGAAAACCAGATTGATGTTGATAATTTTAATTCAAACATTATGAAATTTCAAATTTTAATACTAAACGATCTAAGTTTTCACTTCTATCGGCAGTCTCTATAACTGCCAACTTTTTTTTATTATTACTAATATGTATGAGAGATGAACTCAAAAAGATTTTGACCTGGGGGACCCTCTTCACACACACACAATTATTTAATTTCTTTTTGAATTATTAATAATTATATGAATATCAATCCGTAAAAAGCAATACAAATACGAAGCATACTTTTTCAAAAGATTAGAATCCGAACTTGAAGTGAAAAATTCATTTTTATATAAATAGAAAGGTCCAATAATTGTATATAATTATTTATATTATAAATAATTGCAGTAATTACTCCTCATAATAAACAACGAAAGCTAGTAAGAAAAAAAGATTATGAAAAAGATCACCTCGTTAATTATGTATTACAACAAATCTATCAATCTCGAATGCCGATAAAAAAAAGTAACCAAAATATACTGAGAAGACTATATTTTATATAAAGAAAATATAACAATTCTTATTTGAGAATATTTCCGGCAAAAATATGAAAGACAAACTTTTTAAATACATCAATAATAATAATACGAGTAATAATTACAAAATATGCATAAAAGTAATTTTGAATATATATTTTTTCTCCAGACTTCTTGCAAAATGCATTCAAAAAATACATCAACTGAATGTGAAATACCTTATTTTTTTATAACAGCGTTTTCATTGATTAACAATCCAATTTTACCGAAATATTTCTCAACAACCTTTTAAAACATATATTAAATCAATAATTCAATCTCAATTTATAACAAAAATTCAAATTCAAAATGTTGAAATGCACTACTTTAAATAATGTTCAGCAATAAGATCAGATAATAAAAATTTTAAAAAAATGCAATTGTTTCCGAAATTATTTCTTATTTTTTTTCATGCATTTAAACAAAATTTCAAGAAATTATTTTAAAATAAAATAAAAAGAGCACGATAATTATACTAGTTTACATTTAGAAATCATTCTACGAATATCCTTTTGTACTACTTATGAATCATCCCATAGATATCCTAACAAAAAAATAACCTACAAAATTAAAGCAAATATAAATTTTAAAAAAATCACAAAAAAGGTAAATCACTCACCAAAGAAATAATTCAAAATTCTCTGCAAACCTTTGGAATTAAAACTTTGCAACTAACTAACCGGTAGCTAAAAAAGGTGGAAAGTCCTCTCTGAGCAAATGTGCAACCTCAACAACCTGGTGACACAAACCAAACATACACACCTCTCCCAACCTTCCCCCATCTGCAACCTGAACCAATCGGATGAGGGGTTTGAGGGTCGAAAATTTCCTTCCCCCATGCACCTATAGTAGAATCTCATTCCCTCTACCTTGTTTCTGCTTTGCTTTTTCCACTTTTTTTCCCCCAGCTTTATTTTTCGAACGGCAATAAAACGAGGGGAGGGGAGGTGCAGCCGTAGATAACTTTCGAACTCCCCCACAGGACGGGGGGAGGTCACAGTCCCATCTAGTCAGGGTCACAGTGACAGTAATTTGGAGCCCTGCAGACGAATTTTTGTTTTGTTAGCAGCATTCCCAGGTGCAAAAATCCAGTGTTCTTGACTTCAAAGAAAGTAAAGGCTTTCTGGTTTTTTCCATGTCAAAATATCAGGAAAAGTTCAAACATCGCAAATTTTTTTTAAAAAAAAGGCGCTGTATTTTGCAATAATTGTGATTTTTTATAGCGTTATAAGCAGCTGTGACTTACCATTATGTATGGGGTAATGTTTCAAAAAAATCCTTTTTTTTTTTTAAATTCTTTAGTCTTTATTTGTTTATCCACCAAGTACAGCAGAGAAAAATAACCGTTACATGTAATGATAACATTTCTTCTCGTTATTTCATAAACTATTTTTACCTTTTTGTTAAGATGACTGAATACGCTCGGAACCGAGGCTATTTTGAAGAAGCGTACAAATGAAAAAATTGTTGATACATTTAGTGTCAGTTGAATTAGAACATACGAAGTTTTTTTAAGAATAAGTATTACAAGAAAAAATTACTTAAATGCATTGTTTGTTTTTCGGTAGAAATGAAGATAAAATGAGACGTTTTCAAAGCATTCTAATTTTATGAAAAATACTTCCATAATAATATAACTAGGACCTGAACTAAAAGTTTTTAAAGCTTACATTATTTTCAGAGGTACGATTAATTGAAATGTCAACGAGAGGTTTATGTTGAAATTTCTCTACGATATAATAAAATATGAAAATAAATCCACTTCTCTGAAGTATAAATTCCCGGGTATAACGCGTACTTTCAACACAAAAAATAAGATCGAAATTTACGGGTGTGTGTAATACGCCGGGTATAAAAACGAGAGCTTTAAAAATTAAAGAAAAAAATGAGAATAGATAATAATTAGAAATAAGTATGGAAAAAATGTTTATTTAAAAGAAACGAAACTCCTTATGAACTTATAAGGATTGTAGTTCTAAAAGTACACTATTTTTTTTCTAAACAGCTTGGAATGTCTCGAATAAATAACTTCAAACCATAAGAGTATTGTATCTGTACATCTCAGATTTCTTCGGGGGGGGGGGGAGTGTGCGTTATACGGCGAATATATCTAAAAATTAAAAATTGCAGCTTGAAAGTAAGTGGGTACGCTTTTATACGCCGTATTTTACGGTATTTCAAAAATTTCAGTTCAGGCTCTGTACAGAACGCTTGGCTATTTTAAGCAAAATATTATTATTTTTTTTTTTGAAGCATTTTTCATAAAAGGAGAATGTTTTGAAAATGCCGTTATTTCTTCATGTTTAACAAAAAAATTGCATTTAAATATTTTTTTTCTTGCAATAATATTCTTAAAAATATTTAAGATGCATATTCTAATTCAATTGACACTAAATATCAAAATATTACCAATTTATCCGCTTTTTCAAAATCAAGATACCGATTGTAGTGTCGCTCTCAATCACCTTTAACAGAAACATTACAACAGCACTAGAAAACATCTGCGTGCGATGTTCAGGGAACGAAATAGACAAAGATATATCTTTTCAATTTCATAGCACAACCATTAAAATTTCTAGTCACTAATAAAACCATACATTAAAGCGTGTGTTCTACAACTACAGGTGTATCGTAAAATAAATAAAACTAATGAAGGACACGCAGACATTATTTACATACTACTTATATATATATATATATATATATATATAATATATATATATATATATATATATATATATATATACACACAAACTATATCAATTTTTACACAAAAACATATTTGAACTTTCTTTTTATGTTTTGAAATATGCATGTGTTTTCACTCATTTTTGGACGGAACGGAGATCTGTTTAAATTTCAAGATTTAGTCAACTGACTTGTAGCAATTGCCCATTTAGTGACTCAGTAAATCACGTGCGTAGCACGTACTTGGCATGCTAGAGCGATAAGCTTAATGGGAAAAGAGACATAGTAACAGCTAGCAAACATGCCATTTTAGTACTGTTTTTCTCGATATGAAAGAATATTTTCTCATTGATAAAATAGAATTATACTTTTGTACAAATAAAATTATTTAATGATTTAAAACGTTCAATTTTGGCTGGGAAAATAATATTATACTTCATTAGTTAAATTTGTATCTCGGGGAAGGTATAAATTGTACTTTAAAAATCAATGAATATGTTTAATAAAATATTGACAGTTTTATTCAGTCTATTTATTGTGCTTATTTCATATCATATATAGCTGCTCTAGCACATTTAATTTTAGAATCAGTTTAATGAGACAAATGTACTCTCTCTATATATATCACACTTTTCTACAATTTTTTCGAAATCGGAAATGATATCGCTTGTCTCATCACGGCCTTGAAGTCAATTTAGCTTAATGGCCAACAGCAGTTTATCCATTGGGCGGACACTCAGGGCCCGGATAATCTGGACAATCAGATTTCCTGGAAAAAATTTCGATCCTCCAGTGCCAAGGGGTCCTGTAGATCTTCTGCACCCAGGGCCCAAAATGAGCTTAATTCGGCACTGTAATGGCATTTATATTTACTCTTGTTGATCATCATGCAAGCATTCTTCTTTGATCATAATTGTATGTCGAACCATACATAGGTTCGATATATCGAGCCTATATTTGGTTTTCTGGCTCTCATGGGGAGGGGCATAAAAAAACCCTTTGCAGAACGCATGTGGCCCGCAGGCCGCTCCATTTGCCCATCCCTGAAAAAAGTGATTAGCAAAAACAATAATAAGATCAACAAATTATCATAACATATCTATCATATAAAGTAAGCTAGTCTTCTATGTATAGGAGTCTGAAATGTTGGATGACTTTTTTTCAATGAATCTTTATAATTCGGCTTTGATGGGTGAGAGTGCTTTTTAACGCTGCAAGAAGAAACACCTCGAGGGTTATTCGCAACGGACCTCTTACTTGTGAACTGTGATCAAGTGGCAATAACAATACCCGAGCTTGCACCCCACTTTCCAAACCACATCAACATGATGATTTTAAGCTACAACAGATTTTACGTGCATCACACGAAGGATCTTCTGAGACATCAAGATTCAACTACGCCGGCTACAAGTTTGTGAACATGACCACAAGGTCACCTCTGCTTTAACGGAAAAAACAAAGTTATCAATTTACAATATAAATTACATTCATATTTTTCATACTTCCTAGAAAATGAGGTAAAATTGATAAATAGAATTATTTCTTCCAGGGAGTTTTTGTGGTAGAGCTCTCAACAAATATGTATACATTTCGACCGGAAAAGCTCTGAGTCATCAAAGGTTTCAAGCGGAAGAACATACGGGTTCAAGCGAAAGCAGCCGAACAAGCTTTTACAAGTTTCAACAAGCTCAATGCATATAACTTTAAAATAAAATCATACACTGATTTTTTGCCCCTTTAAATTACTTTTAAAAAATACTATTTAAAAAATATCGGAAATTGAAAGCATTTCGAACGCTCATATTCCCTTTTTCAAAATAATGTACTCAAAAATATTTTGATATCTTAATAGTGATATTATATTTTTCATAATACATTTTCAACAATTAGATATAGTCCATAAAAATTATCTTTATAGACAGATAAAATACCATATCTTCGTAAATTACCAAGTTAAGCTTAAAATATAGTAATTAATATAATGATCATATTCTAAACTATATATATCTAATTTTATAACAAATTT
Source organism: Trichonephila clavata (assembly GCA_019973975.1). Classification (NCBI taxonomy): domain Eukaryota; kingdom Metazoa; phylum Arthropoda; class Arachnida; order Araneae; family Nephilidae; genus Trichonephila; species Trichonephila clavata. Next base: position 76,709 of record BMAO01003561.1, on the reverse strand, counting down.
AATTGCATTTCATAGTTAGTGTTACAATGAATTGTAACACTAAATTACGGAATCTTATATTAAAAATTGGTGTTGCCTAAAAATAAAAAAAACACCTCCATCAACATTAGTATAACTGGGAGATGTCCAACATTTATTTTCAAAGGAGAATATATAGTAAGTTAAATTTCATTGATTCTAAAATTTTTATTTGTAAAAGGAAAATTCAAAACCTTGACGTTTCGCTCTGTGATTCTATAGAAGTAGTTGCAATTCTCGATGAATTCTGAAGGTGTTCATCAGATATTTTGATTCGAATTTCAGTTTTCGCATACTTCATATATCTGCTCATAAATGTAGATGCTGATAAATAGCGATGACATTATGAAGCAAGAGATATTTTTCCTTCCGAGATGTATTTTGCAATAATTATACAGAAATTTTCCCTCCTTCTTTGAGAATACTGAACTACGCAGTATATCTTGTAGAAAACATGGTCAAATTTTCTTTATGTTGAATGATAAATCGTACCGTTCTATGTATTCCATTTTAAAATTGTTCGATCATATGCTTCTATCGAACGAAAATAGTCTTACGTACACGAAGAGATTGATTATTTTTCAGGAAATCTTACAATCAGTTTTCAGATTCCAAAATCATATCAAAAAGCAAACCTGAATGCTATCTTTGTTTACCAAATAACAAGGTCATTATGAAAAATAGGAACACGCCACCTTCGTTGAAGTAAAGGGTGATTGGGCGGAAAAACTCATTCTCAAGAATGTTACTTTTCGGTGCAATTAACACTGACCTGAAATAAGGGATATAGAAAATATTCCACACACGAGAACTTTTGTTCACAACATCACGTGGATTATCTCTTTTATTTCGACTTTAAATAGAACTCAAAACGCAATTAATTGCAGCTCAAACATTAACATAAATTTTTATATTCCCATCGCTAGAATCAACGGAATATCAGTTGTTTTTTTTCTTCAGTTACAACTAAGCACCGTTTTGGTTTCACTGAATATACAGAGTAATAGATACCATTATTTAATTACTTTGTTAGCTTCACTGTAAGAAGCTTTTTAAAATAATGATTTTAAAAACGACATTCTTTCTTTAAAAAAAAAATTGCAAAAGAACCAATCTTCTACCTGAACATAAATACTGAAACAATGAAAAGTTATGCGTATCGTTTTTTCCCCTTCTTTGTGAGAAAATATACACATGACGGTGTTTTAGATACCCTTAAATCCGGGGTGGGCATTACGTCGATCGCGATCGACTGGTGGACCGCCAAGAGATTTTGGGGTGACCGCCTAAAAATTTTACCAGTTAGTAATTATATACGGAAAATTCAAGATTAGTCAGCCTTCTACTGATTATAACAACAAAAACTAACTTCAGATAAAAATGTTTTATTTTTCTTATTGTATTTTGAATTGTTTCATAATAAATGTATCATTTGATATAATTATATTTGAGGCTATTATCATTAAGTTTGTATCTTGCGTTTTGTTTTAAAAGAAGTTTTAAAAGTATTTTTTTTTTATTTTTGTCTTCTGTAGGTATAAGAAAATATTCCGTAATTATTATTTAGCTATAATAATAATATTTTCATTGCCTCACAACACCTACGACATTGAGCAGTAGCGTACACAAAAATTTTTAAAGGGAAGGGGGTCGAGGGTTGAAGGTCGATTGTCGAGAACAAAAACAGCAAAAAAAAAATTACTGAATAAATAATTAACATTAATAAATAAAAAAATTTATTTATATCAAATACTGAATTACATTTTACATACTATATACATGAGACTATAATGAATTGGGGAAAAAATGAACGGTTATGAAGGTTATGAGGACCCATGGATCCCTCCCCCGCCCTTGTGCGTGCCACTGACACTGGGTGGACCGCAACTCCTTGAAAGAATTATAAGTAGCCCGCACCCTGGAAAAGTCTGCCCACCCCTGCCCTAAATGGACCGTGTTTAGTGATCACGAACTAGATCTAAGCGATATTTTAATCATTGCGTCGAAAAATGCAAATAATAATAATAATAATAATTCATTTTGTTTAATAACTTCATATTCATTTTGAATGTTGGTAACAAATTATAATAGTTTACAGCTATGAACATAATGCTACCAAAATAAAAATGATTCCACACACGAAGAAAAAAAAATTCTAGTAGCAAACGCAATTGTGTCTGTCTTTTTTTTTTTAAATTTAAAAATCATGAAATATGATAAAAATATCCTGCATTTAGAAATTTTCAATCTGAAGCGGGAAAAAATGTTTAAAAAAATGAAAGCAAAAAGTTGATTCGTGTCTATTTTTGAAATTTTTTCTGAGATGTGGGAGTATTTTGTACCTTTCCCTCAGATCATTTCCAGCTAAAATATTAAAAACAATTTCGTTTAATAATTTAGTTTCGCTGCTACTGTACTCAGCCTATGTCTACTCTTCAGTAAAATAACCTACCCTTTGAATTGTGTTTAATATGTTAACAGTTAAAAGATCTTAATAAGGAAATTGGTATCAAATTTGACTCCTTAACAGTTTATAGCTTCGTAAGCGTCCTAAACCTTTTTCCGATATTTTATTATAACATTAATAATTAACAGTAACTAATAATAAAAGAAATAACGTTTAAGCAAATGTACAACGGTATTAACCAAAAATGTCCGAGCATCGGAATATAAGTGTATTTAGAATCTTCCACACAAAGAACGCGTGAAAAATTAATATCGAAATCACATGAATATACCCCAAGAGGATTACCATATATTCATGTTCCGTATAACAATTCACATCATCGTATTCTAAAATAGGCATTAATTTTACAACTCTTTTGCCAAGTAGAAACATGCAACTTCGCGATGAATGATAAACACGCAAACATAGGGAACTTACCCATAACGAAGCACAGGTCCTTAAATAATTAAATAAATTCAACAATAAAAATATAGTTTAATTTATACTTCTAACAACTGTAAAAAATAATTCAAGAACAAAAAATATAACTTATAACTTTTGCTTAAAATGTTTTATTAAATTATATTCATCAATATTATTTTATCTTCCATAAATTAAAATCGTCTGCTAAAATTCACTAATCCGAACCGTGAAACCTTTTTTTAAAATAATAAAATGTTAATAGTACAATTATTTTGTATAATTATAAGATCATCATACTCAATAATCATATTTTAAGAATAAAAATAACTGAATAATTACTCAACTTTTTACTTTAAATTAAAACTTAATTTAGTGTTTACGTACAGAAAAAGAGAAGTATGGAACACTGAATAGAAGAAAAAAATTAATTAATTCAAACAGAGAGAAACTAATAGTATTGTTTTAGAAAAACGTTTTTTTTCTGTTTAGAATAATGAACTCAAAATAGAAAATTAATTTTCCAAAATCTTAAACTATTTCGAACATGGGTCTTGTTCTTTATCATAATTGGAAAGCTTTAAATAAATATTTAATTTTAAATCTATATTACATATTTCCTTTTCATTCAGAAAGCTCGAATAAAACGAATTTGAAAACTTCAAATAAAATTCCATCAAAACACAAGGATACTTTTTTCTTGTTTTTTTTTTTTCTTTTCTTTCTACAAAAAAGACAGAACATCTGCCTAAAAACTGAAATTACTGCAAGGCAACAATGATCCAATGATTTCAGTAAAATCACAAGATTCTGTTACGTCATTTAGCATAAAAAGAATGCAGCAGGTGAAAATATATTAAGTAATGCACTTGACCTTGAGTAAGCAGAGAGAGAGAGAGAGAACACCTGTTTATTTATTTCTCAATACTTACAGCCAACAACAATACTCTGTGAAAGGATAATAGACAATCTCAACAAAATATTCAACAACATATTTGCGTACAGTTAAGGGGCTATTACGTCATTTTGTAAATCAGAGATAGAGAAAGAGTACACACTGAGCTAAGTTTTTATTAATTACACTCAAAATTCTAAGGAAGAAATACATTTGCCTACTATTTAATTTCTCTAGACAAAACATTTAAGGTAATCGACTACCCTAAAATTGTGAATTTGCCAAAAATTGACACATTTTTTTATGATTTTATTTTGTAGGCCATCTTATTAGCTTTATAAAAATTCCAAGTTTATTATTTTCCATTCACAAGAACAAAAACTGCAAGTGTTTTACTAAAAGCAGATGTCATTACTTTAAGCAAAATGTCATACTTTAAAACGTGTTTTACTCGAAATGTGTGTGTGTGTGTGTTTTTTGAAAATGTTCAAACGGGGACAGCGATTGCGCAAAAAGTTTTGAAAATAATTAACTGAAATTTTTTGTGTATGTTCTGTATAATAGTAGAAGTGTTTTAACCTTCAGATTTATCAATTACTGCTTTTTTAAAAAATTTACAATCCCTTATGATAATATAATCACTGTTTTTTTTTTTTTTTTTTGAGCAATTTTATAAAAAAAATTAAGTAAAGTGCTCTAGTTTTTGTAAAAAATTTAAATATCTCTTACTCTGACGGTCATTTCAAAAATGAATAACATAGCATGCGCATCAGAATATGCACATATATGCGCAGCAAAATATGCTGTATGCTATGTGCATAGCATACACATCAGAATTGAAAAATTGAAAATTTTTTCATAAACCTTTAGTACAAAATAAGCCTTTTTTTTTTGGTAAATTTTTACCCATTTTAGTAATAATGGCTTCTTTTACTCTTAATTTTAGCATATTTTTCTTAAAATGTGTACTAAACAAATCAAAAAACCAGAAAACAATCTCCATACCTTTAAAAAAAAAAAAAGTTGTCGCAAGTAGTCAGATACCTTAAATTGTAAAAGATAGTATCTAAACTATACAAAGACTCATATGTAAGCAAAGCTTTTTGAAACAACAGCACAGATGACATTCGACATCGTCCAGAACATTTTCGAACAATAAAAAAGGAAACATATGCTTTCAAATTTTAATACATACCGTAAAATCCGGCGTATAACACGCCCTTTTAACACAAAAACTCGAAATTTGCGAGTGCGTGTAATAGGCCGGGGAAAAAAATGAGAACTTTAAAAATAAAAATAAAGATGTGCATCGAAAAAAAATTAGACTTCCACAAATATATCAAAATACTCTATTCAAGTAAAAGTAATGACATTCCTTATGAAATTAAAGGATCGTAGTTCTAGAAGTTATTTTTCCCTAAAGCTTGGAGTAATGTCTGGAATAAATAACTTCAAAACATAAGAGCATTGCACTCGTCATTTCAGGTTTCTTAGTAAAAAAGAGGGTGCGCGTTATACGGCGAATTTTACGGTATTTAAATATTTTATATTTATTCCTTGATTAGAGTTACTAAAATTCTTCAAAATTGCCAGAAATAAAATAAATACTACAGTTTTCTCTAAACACAATCTGGACTCCATTTCAGCAGAAGACATTTAGAAATTTATATTATTAGAGTAAATATTTTTAAAAGTAAAAGACAGACTATAAAAAATATATCCGTAAAAAAAATATCTTCGCAATTAGTTCTTAGAGTGTAAAAATTAGTAAGTTTCCGAAGTACTTTAATTCCTAGTTTAATTATTATAACTTACTACGTAAAAAGTTTATCAATGCGTTCGAAATTGGTTGCAAATTTGTATCATTGTGTTTAATCCTACTTCTTGCCAGAAGTGAACATAATTTTCAAGAATCTCATAGAATCAGAAATATTTTATTATTGCATCGAGAAAGAAAAAAGAACTCTCTCCAAAGAAAATTTAATGCTTCAGTTGATATATTATTTTTACTGCAATAATTTTGAACGAAGATAGATTGATGTTATTCAAAAAATTTGCAACACAATAACACAATATTTTAGAAATTTGATATGGGTCTGCCCCCCCCCCTTTTTGGTCTCAGACTTTCATAATTATTTCTTTTACAATTCGCTTTTCTTTTTGACATACTTAGGGGGTCAAACGTTTTCTATGTCGCATTGAATATAAGCTCGATTTTTTTTATTCTGTTAATTATTTTTCTTTCCATACAAAATCTCTTTCCATAACATTCAAAATACGAATGAATGGAACGCGTCCTTGGACTGCCACAAAAAATAATAAGCTTTTCATTCTCTGGAGTTTTTTTTTTTTTTTATATATCGCGATTGCAGTTCAAAAGATATAAAAAATAGCAATATTTAAATTATACATTGAAAAAAATTAATCCCTGGTTATTATAACAGTCACCTACGTTGCTGGAACACGTAAATGAATTTTTATCATAAATTTTAAAAAATTAAGTATTAAATTAAATTTTTAAATTAGTTTTTTTTACATGGTAGAAGTGTCAAAATTATTGAAATTTACTATAATTACTGGTAATTTATTTATGATGAATATTAATAATTATACATAAATATGGCGTTGATAATTATATAAATAATTAATAATTTTTAATCGGTGCCGATTTATCCATTGGGGGCTTGGGGCGGGCACCCAGGACTTCACCAGATTTTCTAGTTATAAATTCGGATCCGCCAGTGTCAAGGTATATCTTCTGCACCCAGGGTCCGAAATAAGCTTAAACCAGCACTGTAATTAATTAAACTAATACGCATGGAGAAGAGTTGGTATCGTATGTTTTATAATATACGATTAAAACTCTGTGTAATATTGGATATGTAAGTTCATTACAAATATATCTGAAAGATCAACAGAAGTTTTTTTAAACGCGAGACATTTCAAATTTACAATTTTTTTGTTAGAAAAAAAACAACTAAATAAGGGAGGGGGTACATTTTTGCAAGCTTTTTAGAGGATATAATTATATTTTATGTTTAATACGTCCATTATATTTCTGTATATTATATGCAAAGAACATCTTTATAGTATCTTATAATCTTCAAAAAATACATATAACTGAATTCGGCAAAAAATAATTTTTGATTTCAATTTTAACAATCTTTAGTTCAATGATATTTTCTTTAAAAAATTTTTTGTCACTATTTCATAATCAGATTGTACATAAGTGCATATTTTTGACATTCACACAGTTTATAAATAAATTTTTATCAAAAATTTATCCAACTCATGAATTTTGAAAAATATAAAACGTATGGCAAACGAGTAAAGTGAACTCGTATTACATTAACAATCCAAACAGGACATGCAAGTTTCCAAATACCAGATTTTTTTCATCCGACCTTAACCCTTTATAACTCACACAATTTTTGAAATTTCCAAGTAATTCCTTTTAATCTATAAACTACAGCAATAGTTTTATTTTATTTAAATAATTAATTTTAAGATGGGTGTGATTTGAGAGTGTTCCAAAGTCATTCGAACTTTGATGTTTTTAGATGAGGGTTCAACAGAACCAAGTGCTCCTAAACAACTCAGTTCCAAGACATAGGGACAATTTCAAGTGGTTCAATCTTATAATTCACGATTGCAGGTAATTGATTCCAAATGCGATTGAACATACTTTTTTTCCCACTGAACTTTTGAACGATTCTGGTAAGGGTTTATCTCAGTTTCTTCACTGTAAAGCAAGTCCACTGATAGAAGCTTGAACAATATTTTTAAAAAGTTCTTTAATTATGGGCGACACATTATTCAGCAATGGAGAGTTGTTTACCAAATTTTGTTTTTGTTGTGATATTCAAGGTCCTTTCGCTTCTGCCTTTGAAATAAGAGAAACATCTCGACTCAAGATCATTTCCTGCATAGCTACCGGAAATACTTCTTTCATTAGTTTCATTTTATTTCCTAACATATCATGAATCATGCGTCAACAGTTACACTAGGAAATAAAAACATCTAGAAGTAAATAGTTAAAAAAAGCACTGGTTATAATCCACGTCATTTCTAAATTAAACACTTATGGCAATACTTATGGCTTTTATCCGCAATTATTAAAAAGTATAGAAATAATATTTGTAGTACATGTACAGAAATTTAAAAAAAAAAGATTTTAATTCATCTTATGTACAATTGTAAAGAATTAAGAACCGAAACGAAATGTTCTTAGCGAATGAAACGAATGAGTGTGCAGTATCCATAGAAATTGATCAGTCCATATTACTCAACGAAGACACAATTTTGAATATAGTAATATTTAATAAGACTGAACTTGCCGTCAAGCGGCCTACATTCTACAAAACAAGTTACACACTAACAATATTTACATTTTAGATACTGAGGTGCGCACAGCAGCGCCCTCGAGTGGCCAATATTTCGGCACAACAATGGAATTTACTTTGGCAAAGAAAGCAAGTGACCCATTTCGTTATATTACTTTTAGCACTATAATTAAGTTAATATAAAATTAAATTACTTATTTTGGCCATTAAAGACTACATACTAAATTTCTTTCAAGTGAAAAAATTTCCTTACACATCCATTACTTTTTAGTCAAGGACAGCGATTCTTAAAACTTTCGATCGCCGCGGCCACCCAACATTCACGAATTATCTCTAGAGTTGAAAAACAAAATTTTATTAGCTTGCATTAAAAAAAAATTGGATTTTTTTTAAAAAAAATATTCTTTTTATATAGATCAGAAAAAGGATTTTTCTTGAAAGTAGCAAATTTCGACGGGAAAGGGAGCAGACTTTTGTCAGACATTACAGGTGCAGATGAGTCATGAGTGCAACATGTCATGTGAGCTTTGAATAGGACAGGAAATTCCTTTCTTATTTCATCACAATCCACAACACAGCGGATATATTAAAATTTTAAAGATTCTGTTACATTCGATGACGGACTGCTTATTTATGCAACTAAAGTAGAGGAAATTGTTGATTTGCTTATATCAAAACTGCTACATTTTCTAAAGCTTTACATTGTGTGGAAACTGTGCTACATACTACAGGATGTAAATGACGCAGTGTTTTTTTCTTTGCGTAAAGTCGAAAAAGAACTTTTTTTCAGTCAGAAATCAAAAAGATTATACTACATCTGTTAGTCAGTATTTTAAAATTTCCAATTGACTGGTGCATAATAAGTCACTAATAGTACTTTTTGCTGTTGCATAAAAAATGTGTAACTTCCAACTATGGATATTTTTTGTGTAGTTGCTTATTATGCAATTTCCAAAAGGTAAGTGCAAAAAATTTATATTTTGTTTCGACTAAGATATAACGAATAACCCCGAATTTTCGAATAAAATGATCTGCCCCGATGCATTCGTTAAATCAGAGTCCGACTCTATGTATATTTCATTAGATGGTTAAACAGTTATTCATTACAAAATATAAACACAATAACCATTTATGAGCTTTGAGCCCATACTTCCATTGTGAGCAATAAATCATAATCAGTAGCACACACAGGAATTTTTCAAGGAGACCCAATATATTCTTTTGATTTTGAAGATTTTTGAGAACAAAAACGGTAAAAAAGTAATGAATGAATAAATAATTAGCATTAATTAATAAAATTAATTAGTAGTAACAAATAATTAAAGTTTACATACTACATACTACGATTATAATCAATCGGGGGAAAAAAATCAAAGGGCTTTGGGGTATTCACCCCCCCCCCTTGTGTGCGCCACTAATCTTAAGCTATTGTAGAATTTTTTTTTAATTCTTTCAAGTTTTTGTTATATTAATTGTAAAATATTAGTCAATATATCCCCCAATTTAATATTTAAATAGGATGAATGTTTAAATTAAAGTTAAATCTTTATCTTTTTTTTAAAGTGAATTATGGATTTTAAACAGCATTTAAGCATAAGTGGAAAACTACCAAATATGCACTACTTTTTTTAAAGTTTTTCTCGGTATATATGTATGTATGTAAAAATGCGTAATATACCTTACTCTTAAAATACAAATTGTATATTCCAGTTATTCACATATCTAGTTTTAAAATTACTTCATTCGAATAATATTAATGATATAACATAATCAAAATGGTTAATAAATGCTTCTTTCGGCTGAGAAGACTATTAAGATCTATTTAATCAGCCGCAAAACTAAATTAAGAGCTTACAAAACACTAATATTACCTGTCTTGCTTTATGCAAGTGAAAAATGGACCTTAAACAAAGATATGACGAGCTCGTTAGACATATTTTCAGAGAAAAATTCTCAGAGCTATCTTTGGCCTAGTGCAGGAATGAGGACTGTGGTGAACCAGATATAACTTTGAAATGTACAGGATTTATCAGCAACCACCAAGTAACACGTCCTCCGTTTGTCCATATTTAAAGAAGCTTGGAAGATAAGATCTTTACATTGTAAAAACCTGAGGGAAACCTAGTTAAAGGAAGACCGCCAACTAAATGGTTGGATGACATTGAGAAAGACTTAAATACTTTGAAAATTAAAAATTGGATTGAAGTCGCTACGAATAGAGGACGCATGAAGGAGCACGTGGTTGAGGCAGCCAAAGCCTATAAGGGGCTGTTGTGTGTTTGAAGAATAATACTACTGATAATATATGTAAAAGCGTGTCCTCCGCAAACATTGTAAATTGCGAGTAAACATCAGCTTATTATCTATAACAAACAAAGTATTTGTAATATGCATTGAAGTTTCTCACGCTGATTGTCAGAATACTCTTCGGGGTTCCGGTGTGAAAAGTCTGTATTTAAATTAAAATACTTTGAAAATTAATAATTGGAGTGGAGTCACCCTGGGCCCCTATGCAAAAGTATGCAACACCTATGACCATTAAAAGTAAACAGTACATAGCATAAGTTGTCTAATACTCGTACAGACAATAACCCGAAACAAATAAATGTGCACCATGATTTGCAATCGCACGTACCAGCTCGACCGACTGCCACCTTTTGATTGAATAAGTAATGACGGTGAATGGTGGTAGATCTAGGGCTGTGCATGGACGACGGTCATCCCATGTAGCCAGTAGACATATCGTCCGAAATTCAAGTTTTTTGGAGAATACAGCCTGAAATAATATTTGACCTTTTCAAAGTTTCGAATTATGATCTTCTTAAGACCGAGTCGAGAACGAGACGAGGCCCCATTGTGGCTGAGGCCCTGGGCCCAGTTGGCCCATGCCTTAAGACGTCCTTGGGAGTCGCTACAAATAAAGGACGAAGGAAGGAGCACGTGGTTGAGGCAGCCAAGGCCTATAAGGGGCTGTTGTGTGTTTGAAGAATAATATTACTGATAATATATGCAAAAGCGTGTCCTCCGCAAAAACTGTAAATTTCGAGTAAACACCAACTTATTATCTATGTATTACAAACAATGTATTTGTGATATGCATTGAAGTTTCCCACGCTGATTGTCTGGATACTTTTCAGGATTCCAGTGCGAAAAGTCTATATTTACAATAAGTCTATTTATTTATAAATCCAGAGTGTGTTTTATCTTCAGAAATTTACCTAAAATTCGGAACCAGTATATCAGCCGAACAGGAAGAAACAAAATCCTGCTGTTTTCAAACATGTTGCCATGAAGACAAATATGTTGTCACACGGATGAAATATATTTCAGTCAAATTGCAGCAAAGTAAAACGCTAGGAACCAACGACAATATAGTTCTATTTCTGGAAAACCTACCTTAAACTAACACATTTTTTCCATTCATTTGGTATCTTGTTCACTGTGTGTGTTAGCCACACCTTCGGCAACGTTTATTTATTTATTTTTGTCTGGAAAAGGAGCGCAAAGAAAAACTCGCATACGACACCTGATCGTTAACCTGTTTCATGCCCTGGAGGGACAACTCGCTGCATGTTGATCTATGATACCCCAATGAGTGATTGTCAATTCTACCAACTACTCCAGAATTCCGATTCTGACACTGGCTGGTATTTTTGTGACTTTCTTTTCCCTGTCTTTTAGAAAACAAATTTCATCCAAAAAGTTAAAAGATTAAAATCTCTTTCGCATGGCTAAAGGAAAATGTTTAAAAAAAAATATTTTTTTTTTAAAAAACCGAGGTTAGCGGATTCGTTTATAAACCGACCCCATTTCCTAAACTATAAAAAGTTCCCGAAGTTATCGGCTTATAGACGGAGATATATTTATTATTTTATAAATTACTAGTTGTTACACCTGCGTTCTTCACACGGGTGAATTGAAAAATCAAACAATACAGATTGAAGCATAAAGAAGTTTTTAATGAGGTCTTTTTCGTGAATTGCAAATTAAACAAAAAAAAAAAAAAGAAGCTTTTTGCATATCTCAGCTGAACAAAAAAAAACAACCCATATTTGTTAAATTTAAAGTGTGAAAGTCTAATAGCTGACAAAAAGAATTTTTTTTTTTAATATTTATAACGCCCCGTAACTCTCTTGAGGGTCGACTTTTGAAAACAACTTCTCAAGCTAATCTCTGCTCAGAAAATGTAACACATTGTTACAAATTGTGTGTAATAAACGCTTAAAATACTGTAAATAATTTATATCTGGATGTGTAATACGTAATATCACTTTCTGTGGTATTTATTTTATATTAAAATTATAATATTCGCAAGCAACGCAGTCCCTTACATTATAATGGCGATTCAATGGAAACATAGCGAAATCTTGGCTATAGAGCCAAGTTGGCATCATTTTTGGCGACCACGTTGGCAACTTGGCGATTGATTGAACGATGCAGAAGTTGATATGCTGTAGCGCTACCTGGAGGGGAGCTGCAACAAAGAGGATAGCACAAAAACGTTCTCCATAAAAAAATGCATATGCATACCAATTTTTATAGTGATCGGTTGAACGGTGTTGGAGTGAAGCGATTTCATATATACAAGCATCGATTTTATATATAGATAGATATACCAATATTACAAAATAATTATATACTACGAATTCCTTCAAAACTGCACAAACTGGCAATGAAACAAATTGCGAGGTTTTTTCAGTTGCGTCCTAGGCAATAACAAAATTACTACGAGTTTTCATAGTTGCCAGTCAATGCGTTAATTAAAAGTATTAAAAAAAACTTTGTAGGTCTCTTAATGCATTTATCTACAGTTCCGTGTAAAATTTGCTTTATGCATAAAAATAGCACAATAACAATAATGATTATAATAGATTAAGGGAAATTAGGGTAATAAATATTATGGGCAAATATTTAAAGTAATTATTATTTTTTATGTTATTAATTACTTATATTATTTATTTTAATAATTATATATATTTCATAAACATATTAAAACATTTTGATAAAAATTATCTTTTAAGTGCAGAAAACACAGCAAAGTGAAGAGAGACAATTAAAATGATAAATGTTATGTGTATAATGTTTCTTTTACAAAAAAAACAAATTTAATTATATGAGAAGTAACAAATGAGTTTAAATTTTATATCATTTCCCTTTTTATTAACGTGAATATCAATTAGCGCAATAGTTTCATCACATATAATTAAATTTAATATTGTAATTAAACTATATAATACGATATTTTTTAAATGTTCTTAAGATTTTATTAATTGGCATTTTTTAAGAAGCTTATAAATTTTTCGTTGGAAAGGACCTATACATTTATAGCTAATTAATACTTTTAAATTTTATTAATTGGAACTGAAAATTAAAAAAGACATTTTATTTTTAGGTAATTATTCTAACTGAAATATTAATTGATTGCAATTGATTTTGAGGTGAGACTTTATTTTTGGATCAATCACCAAAATGTTCCACGTGCCCGCTTCGTAAGCCCAAGGTTGTGGGTTCGATCCCGGCTGGAGTCGATAGTTTTCTGGATGTGAAAATCCTAGGCACGCATATCATTTGATTATATGGCATGTAAGAGATTCCTTGAGTATCAATTTGGCTCTGGTTCTCTTGAAAAATTAAATTCTGGGAATACTTAGCATCCAACGAGAGCTTGAATTAAATTAATTCCAGCGACAAAATTTGTTAGAAAGAGCCGCCACAAGATGGTGCCACCATGAAATGGCTCACACATTTGGGGGTTTACCGTGTCTGCCAAGGCTTAATTGTCAATATGCAGCCTATTAGAGGGAAAAAAATTATTTATACAAATACAAAATTAGATGCCATACTTTTGAGAATTAATTATTGTTTCTGTATTATGTGGAAGAAGACATATTCTGATATTTGCAAATTATTTTAAACTTAATCAAATACTCAGTGGCGTACATAAGGATAGGGTTTTGACGTTCAAAGCCTTCCCATACATGAAGATTTTTTTAAATTTTGAGCATACGATTACGCCTCTAAGTTTTCATCCACGTGTTTTTCAAAATGTAAACCACTCCCACAAAAGTAGGGTGTGTACACTACTACAGATAGTGTCCATAAAGTTCATTATAATAAAAGTACACTATAGGTTTTAGAAATTACATAAGCAAAATTATCGATTGTGGGTGAGTGAGTGTTTATTAAGTAAACTAAACCAGTGGCGCAACAGTACAAGGTCTACTATGTGCATTTCAGTTTGTGTGACCTTAGGCGCTGAGGTGCATGTCAGGATGTTCCAGTCAGGTGGTCAGTCTGACGCGAAACCCCCAGTGTTTAGTTCCCTAGCAATCTTGGCTATTAACGTCGCACTATAAAGCAACACGAGAGCTAATGGAGACGGACCTCATAATTTTAGATAATGGTCACGTGACGAGGATGGCACCTGCGATGTCAACCCTTTTTCGAACTTCCCCACCACGTAAACGGGAGTAGTTCGAGCCTAGACAGATTCAACGGTTTTCAGAGGCACTAAGGCTTGAACTCATGACATGATGGCTACGTGACCATAACTACTAGGCTCTACCCAGTGGCGTAATGGAAATGATTATGTCCCCACCTGCAAAGTCCAGTTTTGGGCCCCAAGCAAAGGCAAATTTTACAAAGCGTACTTGGAGTCAATTAGGCTTTGGGCCCCCTGGAGACCTGGGCCCTCCGCAATGCGGGGTGTACGTTACGCCACTAGCTCTACTGCGACGACTTATTTGCCAAATAATCTAAAATATTACAAAATAAGTGGCAACATGCCCTGTTGTTGTATGAATAAAAAAAAGTACGATGCAAATTATTTTAAAAAACACAAGCTTTTTAAAAATAAACATTTGTTTACTTATTTTACACCCAGCAAAAATACACCACACATTTAATGGAAAAAAACAAACAAACGTATCTAACTAAACAACTTTTAACGTATCATAAACATAGTCAAGCAAATGGCTGTCAATAAGGATAAATTGAAATTTCTGCATAATTTTCAGATCTTAGCCTAACAACACAACTCCCAATCCCAATCCGTGCCAAATAACACTTACGCAAATTGAAACCTACACCCAAAACGGACTCCACATAATGAGCTAACATTATCCTTGTTTACAAGCTGACCTAATAACAAAAATCACTCCTAACATCCTTATTTAAAATGTCAGAAATAGCGCAACAACATGGAGGCGAGAGAGAATAGCGAAAATTTACTCGAAAAACAACCAAAACAAATCAATTTATTCCAGCAATTAATCAAAACAGTAAACTATTGCCAAATCCACAGAGGTCCAACCGTTTGCCACTTGCTGGTTTCAGAGCTCACAAATTCAATCAAAAGGATAGAGAATAAACAGAAAAGTACGTAAAAACAAGCACTGTTCGACTCAGTATCCCTGCATTCGAAATAAGCGACAATGATCAGAAGCAAGCCGCCCATCAAAGACGCGAGACAAATTGTAGCGAAGACGTAACGAGACCCAGCGCTGGTCGCCTGCCAAAGGCCAGGAGAAAGAAGCGCAGCCAAACGTGACAGGAGACGTGTCAGAAAACGATTCTATCACCACTTTGACGGGATGGCAAGACACAGAGAGAAAAATAAAAATAAAAAAAGTTCACTGGAAAAGCAGAAAATGCAACGAGACATTAAACTCAATGAAATTTTAAGAATTCGGGAGTGGAATGTTGAGCAGATGTTTTCCTTCTCGATGATCATATTCGAATTCATTTTTATTCGCTCACTTTAGTTCAGTAGAAAGGGAAAAAAAGTGTATGCAGACAAGCGTTAATAGGTTAAAGTCTTGTCACGGAGTGTAGAAAGACAAGTGTGGAAAAGGACTGGGATTGTTAAAAGACAGAGAGGAACCGTACTATTTCAAGGTACACAGAACTACTTGTTTAAATTAAATAGATAAACAATCTTTGAATAATTTTTCCACCAAATTCGAAACGAGAATAAAAATATGTTCCCTAAATATAAGTTATCGATTGTAAGTAATCTATGATTAAAAATTTATTTTATCGAATTTTATTAGAATGCTTAAATCCATCAAAACAATGGCCACATTTGCTTCATAATAATATTTAAAAACATGTTTTTAAAACTAATTTGATTCATTTTAGTCGTATTCTAGTAACACTTTCATGACTAAGGTAAACACCCCCTCATCCCTAATTTCAAAATTGGTGAATGACGTATTTAATCATAACCTTATCAGAATTTTTTATTCAGAATTTTAAAATAGAACGTATGCCGAGTGCAATTACGTAAGCGGGAGCGTTTGGAATTAAAAGTTAAATCAATTGGCGTCAATGATAAAACATTTGTGGGCAGTACTTATTATTTCAGTTTATTGTATCGGGCAGTAGCGCACACAAAATTTTTTCAAGGGGGAGGGCATGGTTAGAAAGTCCCCCAACTCGTATTATACCTCAAGACAACACCAACTGATTCTTCTGATTTTGTCGATTTTGTACACAAAAAATAGTAAACAATAAATGATTGAATTAATAAATAGCATTAATTAATAAAATAAATTGTTAATTACAAGTACTTAATTAAATTTTACGTTTTATATTTATAGGATTATCAATCGAAAAAAAAACTCAAGGGCTTTGGGGGGAGTCCGGACCCCTAGGACACCCCCCTTGTGTGCGCCACTGGTGTCGGGTAGTAATATATTTCTGTGTTTTCTCACATGTTTTATGTTATTTGGTAAATATAATTTTGTGTAATAATAAAGCATATTTGGACAAATGAAAAGAAATGTTTGATAATGATAAATAATTCTATTCTATTCTATTCCCATAAAATTAAGGGGGAAAAACAACTCCACATGATTATGTATTTTTCTATTTATTTTACGCATAAACAAATTAAAACACAGTCTACTAAAAAAATTAAAATAAACTATAATCTAAACAGTTACATACTAAGAGTTAAATTAATATGGCACTTCTCTCTCTCAAAGAAACACGAAGGCTATTGGCGACAAACATCGTAATTTTGAGCCTTGGTCAAGGGATCAGGACGACACCTGAGCTGGCATCCCCTCTCCAAACTACCACACCACGTCAACGGGAGGACTCTGAGCCCGACAGATTCAACATGCATCAACCCCACTTACACAGCGGATCTTCAGTGGCACCAGGACTCCAACCCACGACACGCCAGGCATGAGTTCATGGCGATAACCACACAGTTACATACTAATATTTACCTTTATCAGCTTTATGGTCCGGTAAGGGTTAAAATGAGAAAGTAAAATCTTTCACAAGAGATCTATCCTTTATACAAGTTACAAATTGTTTAATAATAGTTCATTGGGAATCAAAAATAAAAGACAATGGAACTTTGTGACGGATCTATACGCGGCTCTACTAACCCATTGGGGATTCTTCTGGGGAAACAATAGTATCAACCAACCTTCACCGAGAAAGGAAAGCGTGATTATGCAAATTAAGTATTTTATATAAATTCTGTATTCGCGAGTTTGAGGAGTTAGTTGGTCAGTTGGAGAGTGAAGGATCGTGAAATGATTAAGTGCATTTGGAGTTATCAATGGAAGATTACTGAGAGTGGATCAATCGACGGTGATTAAATCCAGATAAGGATAGTCTTCAAGGTTCAAATGTAGGACTTGACTTCATAAAAGTACAGGAATCGTGATCCTTATTTAAATAGAAGTTAGCTTATTAGTGTGCGACGTAGTTTATATTGAGCGTGTTTAAGCTATCGTGGAATCAGTTGAGGGTCCGTATTATTATCCCCAGGCTATTGAGTCTCACCTCCCCGCTATACTTATCTGATCTGTTATCTTAATTAGATTGTTACTCAGTCTGCTTGATATTTTGATGACAATAAAATAATTAGTGTGAATCATGTCTGCTGATTATTCAGTTTCTCCCACACACCTAGCCGGGCCTGAGGGTAGACAAAGGGTTTCAGAGGGAACCAGGAACCGACAGGCATTACAACTTTAGGTAGGCTAAGCAATTAAACTTATTCCTAATAAGTTAAATTTTATTGATGCATTTTAATTACACAAAACAGAATACTGAACTATGAAAAATAAAATACAAGAGGGTAAAAAATTGTGGAATTACGAAGTCATAAAATAAAGTTAAACACCAATAAAAAAAATGAAAATTGAATGATTTTATAAATTTTAATAAGATTGCATTCCGAATTTTCAATAATAACCATAAAGAGACATTTTAAACCCTTACCATATTCCATAGCGGAATTATTTCATATAACGCTGCTTTAACAATAAAATTCGCTAAATAGAACTATCATGAATAAAAGATTTTTATTTGTAAAAAAAAAAATAATTCATAAAAAAAAATGGAATGTGAAAGAAACAAAAATAAAGCAGAAGGGAGAAGAAATGAAAACATCGTTCGAAAAATAACTACTTAATTCAGAAATCTCTCGATTTTTATCTCTGTTTTATCTTCTTTTTCTGAAAGAAACCTTTAAAAAACTTTCTCCCACGATCAGAAGGAGAGAGAGGGCATAAAAAATTTTAGTTCATTATTCTCCATATTCGCCCGGGCATAGCGCGCATTAATATTAAGGAGGAAAAATGTAAAAATATACTTTTCTAGCTACCTGTGGTGTCGCGGTAATTATCCGTGTTCTGAAAAAAAAAGAAGAAAAAAGTCCCCCCTCTCTACTTCTGTCTTTTAAACTTTTATATTTTTACTTGTTTCATATTTTTTTTAAAAGTAAACTAGCGTTTTTGTGTTTACGTTTTTAACTTTTTAAATTTTTTTTTCATTTAAACTTTTTTTTTTGCATTCCTGTCTTTCTTATAACGATTTTAACTTTTGACAAGGTATACGTAAAAGTGGTTTAAGTGAGTGAAGCATTAATGAAGTTCGATGGAAAAAAAGTAACCTTTTACAAGACTTGCTTTAGCAGAGTACTCAGTATATAATGACATGCATTTCATTATATTGAAAAGTGGTTTTAGTTTTAATGGATTTGATTTGAGAAAATTTTATTTTTTGTGCTTTTTCAATAACTTTTAAAATTATTGCCTGTGAACGCTTGGTTTTCTATAGAAATTCCTTTTTTCGTTTGAAGGTTCTAACGGTACAAAAATGGATTCATAGTTCTACTTAATGATGTTTTACACAACGAAGTTTTTATTTCACTGCTATTTCTGAAGTACAAGCGAATTCTTTTATTAACTTTAATGATACTTTAAAATTAATATTTTTCGTCTAACAAGCACGTTTTAATAGAAAAATGATGAAATTTGTGACAGTGGTCGGTTCCTGCTCGACTCTGAACCCTCTTGTCCACCTGTAAACCCGGCTAGGTGTGTGGGAGAAAGTAAATAACCCACAGTCATTATTTCAATCTAATCAATTTATTATTTCCAAATATTAATCAGACACAATAACAATCTAATTAAAGTAGGAGATTATATAGTAGAGCGCGGAGGTGAGATTCTATAACACGGGGATACTACTACAGACTATCTAAGACAGGCTGAATCTAAGACAGCTTAAATACGCTCAAATATAACTACGTCGCACACTAATAAGCCAACTTCTACTTAATCAAGCTCACAATACCTGCACTTTTTATGCATCGGATCCTACACTGGAAACTTGCAGGTGATCTCTCTCGGCTTGATCAATGTCGTTGGATCCACGCTATGTAAACTTTCTCCTGGACAATTCCAAGATTTCTAAGTAATTCCACTCTCTTTCAATCTTCAACTAACAACTAACTCGCAGACTCTATGTTAACTCCTACTTGCCAACTCCAACGTGTCAACTCACGAACTCGCGAAAACAGAATTTATATAATATACTTCATTTACATAATCTCGCTTCCTAACTCGGTGAAAGTTGGTTGAAATAAATATTTTCCTAAAAGAGTCATGCAGGGATTAGTAGAACCGCGTATAGATCCGTCACAAATTAATTTTTATCATAATCTACACTCAGCGAGACCGAAACCACTCTGGAAACCGGGCATCTCCCTCCTCTCCCAACTTCCCCATCAGGTCAACGGGAGAACTTTGAGCCCCAACAGATTTAACGTACATCTGTCTTTCTACATAGCGGGTCTTCAGGGGCACAGGTTTCAGACTTGATATTCGTCAATGCCGGCCTCGAGCTCGTGACGGCTACCCGACCCTCTGAAAACACTATGAATTCATTCAGAAAATAGTAAATTGATGCCTCATCAAATAATTAAAAATATAAATAAAATTTACAGTTAAAAAGTACATCATTCTTCATTACGATCATATGCAGTGGCGTAATGAAGAATATTAGAGCCCCTTGCAAAGTTAGGTTTTGGGCATTATATCGTACTTGGTGTCAGTCGGACTTTTGCCCCCCCCCCTGAATCCCGGGGCCCCTCACGGTGGCGTGGCTACAGCGGACACATAACATTTCGTGGTTTGAGCGGACACTTTGAAACTCATCGTGGTTGGAGCGGACACATTTTTTCCTTATCTTAGTAAATATTCGTTTACCGAATTACTAGGATATAAATACATTTTTGCCAATAAAATTTAATTATTTGTATTAAATTGTTAAGATATTATAGTGCGAATACATTTTAAACATAGCAAAATGTAATAAAAATAAAAAAGACGCTTTTTGTGTTTCTTCTTTTAGTATTTTAACTAAGTAGCTTTTAATTTGAAATCCTGAGAATTAGGTGACCCCGGAATAAGAAGGAAAAAAGCATATGTAAAATTGGATGAAAGAATTGAAAACATCCTAAAAGAATTCGAAACATCAAACAATTTAGAAAAATGTCTAAAATCTCTAAGTTTTGTAACTAGGTTGTAATTAAATCTAATGGTAAATGATATCTATGCCTTTATAATAAAGATTAGTTAGTATTTATTTACTTATATTTATTTTTCTTTTATTTACTTGTATCTTGTATATATTACTTCTAGTATTTATTTTTATTTACATTAATGAAACCAATTAATTTTTATGGTAATTGCACCTGATCTAATATTTATTGGACTCTAAAATACAGTTTTCCACAAAATTTCTGAAATTAGTTCAGACTTTTCTTTATATTGTTACTCACTATTAATTTTTAAATATTTCTCTGAAAGTTTTTATTTTTATTACATTTCGCTATGTTTAAAATGTATTCGCACTATATAATATCTTAACAATTTAATATAAATAATTAAATTTTATCGGCAAAAATGTATTTATATCCTTGTAATTCGGTAATCGAATCTTTTCTAAGATAAGGAAAAAATGTGTCCGCTCCAACCACGATGAGTTTCAAAGTGCCACGCAACCCCCCTCGCGATGCGGAGGTTGCGGGGGTGTACGTTACGTCACTAAACACATGTTAGTTAAATTCAAATAGACATAAAGCTTTTTGATACACTTCTCTATTAACTGCAGCATAACGTAAACATATATACATAAACACACATTTAAAAATATCATTTAATCTATAAGAAAATTTAAGTCAAGTTAAAACGGATTTTCGACCAGTAGTTTTTGTTTCCCTCTTTGATTTATAAATGAGTGAAATAGTTTCTCTACAATTCTAGAGCCATAAGACAACGATAAGGTTATACCATTTTATATTTATCATTCCATTTCAGTGAAATATTTTATTTTCGATGACGAAAACAAATAATTTCGTCTGCTTTCAACTATGCTTTTTGCAAAATGGGAATCAAACATTCTTTACTCTACCAAACAATTAGGAATATGTTGGTTACGTAGCTGAAAAGGGTACTTATGTATTAACCCATTGGGCAATAACTTGGCGAGGATTTTGAAGAATATGCGCCAATATTTTGTGAAGGTTTTAAAGAATCTGCACAACTTATAAATGAAGTTATTGTGTCCCAGTAAGCACAGGAATTTTTTTTAAAAATTGGATAATGAATATTAAGACATTTCAGGACAGCTTTTAGATTGGTAAAATGGTCAACGAACTCTAGTATCCTGAAAAGTACATCATATCCAATTATAGCGGAATATAGAGGCTATCATCATTAAAATAATTATCTTTTGAATCGAGATTTCTTTATCTCGAAAAAACCCATAATTAGCAAGATTATTTAAAAAACCTTAGTTAAATTTCTCAAAAAAAAAAAAAAAAAAAAATCAGAAATACACACATGTATGAATTTAAATAGAATATAATAAATTTTGGTGTTATTTCAAAACTATTTTTCAAAAAATAGCGATTTATATCATCAAAACTGATACAGAGATAGATAATTCATAGTCATTTTGATACTTCTGGCAAATAATTGACGATAATTTCTTGGAAAACTTAACGTCGATTCATTCCTTGAATTTCTTATATATGTCCCATAGCTTAAAGTTCAATCCACCAATTGTTCCATGAATCGACAAATGGCGCCACATAATTCATTAATGTGCCAACAAAAAACATTTTTTTGGAAACCGTGAATGAACAACCAACAAACCTTCTCACTCAAATCGCTTTCCAAGAAATTATAAAAACACACTGAGAAAACTCATGGAAGTGATTTTCAGAAAAATGGCAAAAAACTCTTTTAGGCGTACCGAAAGAATAGAATCGCCAAAAACTGCCAAACAGAGTTTAAGATTAATGAATTTAGTTTTTAAGAATGATAATATAATTCGCAGTAAAAAGCTAGAAATTTAGGAAACAATTTATGAATGTCATGATGTGTTAAGTTTTATGGATTAGGTTAGAAGCAATGGCGAAATGCAATACTTACCACTAAAAAATATTTTTTTATGAATAATTTTTCTACAAATTGTAGATGTATAGTAAAATTTAAAAATAGTTTTGAGTAATGAGAGCCATGACAAAGAATGTCGCGTCCTTTCCTGTTTTATGTCTAAAATTCATTTAACCCATAAAATTTTTGACATAAAACCAAATGAAAGTGAAATTAAAAAAGTATTGTTTGTTATTTCTTGTGCCTTAAGAGTGAATAATTAAAATCGATACATCGAATTCCGTTTTTATGCAATAAGCTTGTTAACGTAGAGTTCATAGAAAAATAGTAATAGTAATAACAAGATATCAATCATTGGCATGGTCAAGCAATTTTAGCGCGTTTTTCGCATGTTGTATTTTACAATAATGCAACTAATGAACGTTTTACCACTCCTCTAAATGTACTACTATTGAGCTGAAAAGAAATAATGACACAAATCTGTATCAGCACTACAAAAAAGCAACAAAAAAAAAGTAAAATCAGAGCCTTTTATACTTGTTTTCTGAACTTTTTTTCTGAAGATTTCCTCAGTTTTGTGAAGATTACCTCCAAAATGCAGGTAGATTTTTTTTAAAAAAACTTTTTGCAAACAATAAATTTACTAGGTAAAATTTGAGAAAATTTTGTTATAAACTAGCGAAATTCAGGAAAATTTGTAGGAAAATTCGGGGAAACTATGGGAAAATTTAAATATGATTCGGCTCATCTAGGGCACAAATGCGGCGACCCAATGCCGAAAACCCGAGGTCAATTGGTTACTTATTGGCTGAGAAAAAGGTATGACAAAATACGGAACGAGGACGAAGACGAAATTTGCGTCCTAATAGAGCTTTTTTTACACTACGTGAAAAACGCGCTAAGAAATAATAAATAAAATCAATAATGCGTTAATGGAGAGTAGTAAAAATGTTTTTGGACCCTTAAAATCAGCAATAACACAGTAAACCATTTGATTGTTCATATCAGAATCTGATAATGTTTGTATAATAAACATCCCATTTTTTTTTTAATGTCACCCATTTAATGACAAGAATGGGTACTTGCGTAATGTACCGTCGATCAGTTTGTCAAATGAAAAAAAGTTCCCAAATGTCGTGATATGCAGCCAATAGTAGAAAACTGATCCGTCTCATGGGAAAATACAATAATCTTGTTCGTAAATAGGATAACATTATTTGGCGACGTCTTTTGATTTTGTAATGTTTTTTCATCTGGCGAAATTGATCGACGGTATAATACGTAAGTATCCAAAAAGTCAAAATTAAGAAAAAGGTTGCGGGAGACGTGCCCAGCTTAAAAACTTTTATTGTAGAGTGGTAATGATTACACATGTTGCCAAATACTAATTTAATTAGCCATTTATTCCCTTTTGTCAAAATTAATAAATTTAAGTGTGCACGAAAAATACTTAGCATCAGGATTCAAACGTAGAATTCGGACAGAAACATTTCCATATGTATTGAACTTAAAATGTGGGGAATTAAATAAACTATAAGAGTCATGTAAATGTCAAATTGTGAAGAAATATATATATATATATATATATGGATTTTATTTATAAATATATGTCTTCAAAGTTATAGCTATTTAATTATTTTTATTTAAAGTATTCATTTCTATTTAGTTTATAGTATATAATTTTCTTGTTATATTTCTTAATATATTTAGTCTATAGTATATAATATTCTTAATATATTCTTATATTAAGTTTAGTTACTAAAAATATATATAGATGGCGCCTTTATTCTTAGTATTGCTGTGTTTTTTATGCGTTGAGTCAGTACAATTGTGGAATCTGTATACATCGGGTAAGATTAGAGTTTCTTTGCTCATTTACATTATTGTTAATTATGGTTATATTCATTATTAACCTCTCTTGCAAATATTTTTGTTTATACATATTTATATTTGTCTATTTCTTCCGGATTCCTATGGCAGTTTAATATTGCAATTTCTATTCTATTGCTGTTATATTCACCCACGTGGGTTTTAGGCTTTTGCCTTAGTTTATACTGGGAGCTATTATGTAGAAACAATTTCTGCTGCAGGAGAAGGTTGAGATCTCACAAAACATTGTTTAATCCTGTTTCACTGTCCTAAACCAGTGACAGCTCGAGAAATCATAATAGTTTTCCCCTCTAGCTACATTTCTCTTTTTTGGTTTGTCATGGTTCCATGTTCTTGGTTCTTCCGGTCTGATCTTAAGATTCTTGGGATTTATTAGTCTTCTTTTTAATTATTTACTGCTATATATATATATATAATTTTGAAAATGTAAGATATATAACATGAGGTTTTTTAAAAAACTTTTTTTGAGCAGTTGTGTTGAGATTATGAACAATTCGAACTCAATCGAAATCAAGAAAAGAAAAAAGTTCTTTTAAAAATAGATCGTAAAATTGGATGCATTTCAAATGTTTCAAAAGATATGTCTATCTTGAGCAGTTTTTAGGACAATTCAAATAAAATTTCTTTTTGTCATACAGAGTATTGGGGATAATTTTAAAAAGAAACGTAGACGGTCAAACAAATAACACTTGGTATTATCTTAAAAAATGATCGCTAATGCAAAGGCGAAAAAAAGTTGATTGTTGAACTAATAAAAATTTTGCTTAACATTTTGTGATAGTTAAAATATTTTACATAATTTAGAAACTTATACCAAGAAAAAAGTAGAATTTTTCAGTTCAATTAAGTCAACTCTGTGGACAAATATTTTCAACGCACAAATAAAATCTATTTTTTAATTAATTAAATTAAAAAACACAGATTTTATGTAATTGTATTTTTATAAATAAAAAATTAAAATTAAACTAGTTGTTACTGATAAAATATTTTTTACCAGACTTATTAAAATTTGAATTTTTCAATTTTTTTAGTAAAATTTAATTCAGTGAGGAATCGCAACAAGATAGAATGTGAAAATATTAAATATCAAAAGTGAAACATTTATATTAAAGTATTTTTTAATTTACACTGGAAACTAAACATAATTTAAAATAACACGGGCATGTAGTTTCAAAAATAGAGAATTTATTAAACCGAAAATTTCATTTTACTTTGCAATTTTTGAAGTGTATGAACAAATAGAAATTTAATTTTGAAATATTCGTGAAGGAGCTTAATTTAATTATTTCAAATCTCAGCAATTCAGTATCCATTTTACATAGCAGACCATAAAAATTAAGAAAAATCATTTTGTAATGAAAGTGAGGAGGGGGGTGATGTGGCAGTTTAACAATAATAAAATTTGATTTTAAGGTGACTACTTTTGATACCGTAATTGGGGGGGGGGGGGGAGTATGGATAAATAATTTTTTTGATATTTATTGCTACTTCAATTAAAATATACAAATAATACTGTTTTAAAAATATTATTACAACAAAGAGTTATTTAAATCCAAATATTTTTTTGGCAAAAAATGAAGAAAGAATGAGATATTTTCAAAACGTTCCCCTTTTATGGAAAATGGTTCTATAATAATAGTATTTTGTTCATATGCAGCCTGAACTATATAGTATTTTTGAAATATATAATTTAGAACTGGATTTATTCATATTTTAATAAATCAAAGTAGAGAAAATTTTAACGAAAAACACCTGTTATTATTTCACAATTGATAGTAACTCCGAAAATAATGTGGATTTTTCAAGTTATTTCTTAGTTATATTAACGTAAAAATATTTTTATTATAGAAGAAGCATTTTCCATAAAAGGAAAAGTTTTTTGAAAATGTCATTTCTTCATTTCCTGTTAAAAAATTTTGATTTAAATAATATTTTTTTCATGCAATACTATTCTTAAGACAATTTTACATGTTCATTCTAATTCAGCTGACACCAAATATAAAAAAAGGTATTCATTTACATGGTTTTTCAAAATTACAGTTCCAAACGTAGTGCGTCATATTCATTAGAATATATCAGTGGCGCACACAAGGAGGGGGGTCCTCGGATCTGGACCCCACTTCTATAGCCCTTGATCTTTTCCCCCCGATTGTTTATGTATATAGTACGTAAAATTAAATTATGCATTTGTTATTAATAATTAATTTTATTAATTAATGGTAATTAGTAAAGATAAATATTTTATTAATATTTAATTAAATTTTTACACTTTTTGTACATGAAAATCAACAAAATCAAAATAATATGTTGGATGGCGCATGGAAGCATGATTCGAGAATGGTAGGCTTTCGACCCTAGACCCCTCCCCACCCTTGAAAAATTCATGTGTGCGCCATTGGAATATATAACTTGCTAAATACGAGTCACTAACATATTTCAGTAATTAGCTTTGAGTCAACTTAAGACATCTGAGAAATAAAGTATACCTAATCTTTAAAATGTATAGTTAAATAAAGTAATTGAACTTTATTAATTAAAATTCTATGGGTAAATTATAAGCTTTGTAAACGCTAATTAATTACAAAAGTAAGTAAATAATTAATAGTTTAAGTAATAATTAACCATAATCGACAGGTAAAGGTGACACTGATCACCGCTTTTATTTCCCGCCTCATTTTATAATACTTGATTTTTAAAAAAAATCATGAAAAGGGAGGAAAAAAGAGGAAAAAATATAAAAGAAACATGTGGAATGAATGAAAAGTCTTAACACACGAGATCGAACCGAAACAAATTGACTAAATCCGCTATCCCTATGAAATAAATATTCGAACGGCGATTGCAGGAGTTTCTTAGAGAACAGAAATATAGATATACATATAAAAATAATAGTACTCAAATAAAAACCAAAATAGAGAAGTTTTTGCCAGGCACAGATCTTTCGGGCTACAGTCGGGGAAAAGGGAGGGAAAAAAATACACAAATAAAATCGGAATAAAGAAGAAGGAAAGAGAGAAGGAGACGGTAAAGGCGAAGCAGAGAACTTAGCAGAAGAAGAAAAATAAAAGGAATACAAATGAATGGGTAAAAAATGCCCGCGGTCATTTTAATAATGACACATTTTTACGTCCCAGCGGGAAAACTTGGAAATGAAGCGAGATTCATTAAAGATCGTTAAGACGCTCCGGGGAGGGTGGGGGAAAGAATAAGACGAAAGGAGGCAGCAAAAATGCTAATCTGAAATACGCAAAGATTTTTCATCTTTTTCTGTGTCTTTCAATCCACTTCCATCCCCCACCCACACACTCGGAGCGATTTTTTTCCCTCTCTAAATTTTTGTCATTACTTTTCCTCTCATTGCGGTTCTTTTTATTTATTTTCCCTCTCTTTCTCTTATTATTTCTCTCTCCTACCCCCCTTTCGTATATATATTCTCTTTCTCTCTCTGTCGTGCTTTGAATACAAGACGACTGCATTGTTTCTAAAAAGAGTAAGAGAAGTAAAAAGCGGAGAGGTTTAAGGGGGGAGAGAGAAGCGGCCATCTTGCCAATTCCCTTCTCGAAATATATCAAACAAAAGAAAACGAATGAAGGGGGTGGAATAAAGAGAGAAGGGGAGGGTGGAAGACAGATTGGGTCGACAAAATACATAGCTAACGGTAATGAAACAAAGCACTAACAAACTGAAAATAAAAAAAAATAATAAAAATATTCAAAAGATAGAAAAAAAATTACAATAAAAAGACGGATGACAAGGCAAGACTGAAGCGAAAAATGAAATATGGTAGGAATTTAAAAAGATTATTTTGATATTCAAACCCTTACCGTCCCCTCACCCGTACCGGTCCTCAAAGTAAAAATTGAGCGTTCTAATTGGCTGCTTCCCAAAACTTTTCTTTTCTCGACCCCCCTTTCCCAATTCAACTCCTTGTGATCGCGTTATTACAAAGTCATCACGTGAGAGTTTAAATTAATGATAACCGGTTCAATCACATCCGTTTCAGAAGCACTTACAGAAAAGAGATGAGAGATAGGACGGAGGGTTGGAAAAAAAACCATACAGGGGGAAGCATGGAAACAAAACCGTTTTCTTACTTCCCCGTTTTTGTGCATTATTTCGGCGCCGCGATGAAAAAGATGGCCAATGAGAAGTCGCCGATTCACTTGTCCACCCCCCTGACTTCCCTATTTCTCTATTGTTTTCGTGCAGAACGTGGGCCATCTATCAGAATTAAAGGCCGTGTTTTTGTTTGAATTTCTTGCGCGCTTCGCACGGCCTATTGAGGAATATAAATTTGGAAGTCATAATGAAATCACGCAGTCATTATAAATAGAAAGCCATTAGCAATCAGTATTTTTACTTGAAATAATACAAATCGACGAGAAGAAAGAAAGAAACAAGAAGAGAAAAAAAAATATCTCTCGGTTTTCTCCCTCCTAAAGAATTTTTAGCGAACGTGATACATGGCATGACTTCTAAACGAGGCAAAAGTAATTACACCGCGAAACATTTTTTTTTCTAGCAATGATATTCTTTTGTAAAACACTTTTTTTCCCTCTTCATTTCCTTTATATGATATAAATTAATAGATCTCGAATTCGACTAAAGAGCTGAACCGAAGAATAAATATATTTGCATTTTTCATTTGAATGTGTAAAAAAAACTACAACTTTTTCTTGCAACACATTCAAGAGACATTCCTTTATTTCAATTTATAATTTGCCCAGCAATTGTCTATGCATCAGACAATAAGACTCTACAGCCGCTTTTTTCACACAACTGTTTTCAATTTATGTAATCAATAGCTCATTGGAGTCTCATAAGTTAATTTTTTTAAAAAAATTCCCTTCGTTTTCACGAAATAAGTTGGAATTTAATAATATTTGAGATCAATCATGTTTAAATTAACAATTCTAGCAAAAATTTATTTCAAATTTGTGATCATTTTTTCCGACTGGGAAGAATATTTATATTAATTGTCATATGTATTTTTACTAATAAATATATGAGGCAACTAATTGTCAATACATAAGGATAAAATATTGGTTCTATTCCTCTATATAATTTTAATATTAACGATAAATTTAGCGCAGACAGTGGCGCACAAAAGGGGGGTCCTCAGATCCGGACCCCCTCAAAGCCATTGATTTTTTTTTCTCTATTGATTATAATCCTATGTGTATAGTACGTAAAATTTAATTAAGAATTTGGTATTAATAATTAATTTTTGTAATTAAAGCTAATTATTCATGCTATAATTAATTTCTTACTGTTTTTTGTTCCCGAAACTTGACAAAATCAAAAGAATATGTTGACAGAGTATTGGAGCATAATACGAGAATAGTGAACACAACTATTAACGTAGGTTTATTCTATCAGTATGTGGTCTTACAACCCCCGCATTGATCAGAAAATTGCTCCGAGGATTTTTAAAAATGTAATAATTTTTCATAAAAATCATTTTCTTATAAATTATAAAATCATTGCACCCTCTCTTGAGATGCTTAAACTATACAACTCGACCTAACATGCACGCATACAAAAAATAACTATAAATTTCTATAACATACATACATTATGTATATACATATTACATGCAAACATATATACATACATATAATCTGACTGAAACTTCTTGAATGCAATTTTATAAGAATAATTAAGAAAATTCATGAAAATCTCTCCTGTATTATTAAATAAGAAATTTAAAAAAAAAATAATTACATACATTTTTAATAAAGAATACATAAAAAAATAAACATTTTATCAATTTATAGTTAAAACGAAGTACTATTAATAACACATAAACAATAATTAATTTTAATACATAACTTTCACTACACCTTTTGATTTTCATAAATTTATTTTGATTTACAGTTTAATTTGTTGTTTTAATAAAATAAAATAAAGCTAATAACTTTAGCTTTTGACGCAGATTTCGCAGGGGGATAATTAATATTGATTCGCAATAATAATACCGTAATTTTACGATAATGTTCCGTAAGTATACCATGAATCCCGCAACTAAATATTCCAAAATTTGCTTACACACAAAAGCATTAAAAGATATAATATTGAAAAAAACTTACAATGCGAAATTAAATAAAAAATGTTTGTTATATACCATGCAATTACTTTTTTTAAAACAAATAGCAAAAGGAGCATACATTATTTATTTGAATTACAACTACACAGACATTCAGAAACTTCATATACTTGTAACCGTGATCTTTCCAGGCTTCCTACGCGCAAAATTAAAATAATGGAACGATATTAAAGTGTTCGATTACTTTACCAGAAGAGAAAAAGACTTAATGTCTGGCACAATCTTCGAAATACATTGTTCCGAGCAATAACAAAGGCGAAAAATAAAAGCTAACATCCAGTTCCAGATTCTAAGGAGCAACAAAAAAAAACAAAAAAAACAACAGCAAAAGGTTCGCGGAGGTACTAAAATGGGAAGCATAAAAACCTTTTAAATCCCCAGGGAGGCATCGCTGGGGGTGAGCCTAGTGTTTCACGCCAAACAAGAAACCAAAAAACATTCGGTTCGTAGCCGATATGCAAATGGCGAGAAATCCCACGCCTCTAGGCTACTTTTTAACGAGCGATCCGTGTTCATTTATCCGCACGCACAAATGCACCTACATTCACACGGTCAGGAGATGCTGCTCCTGAATGCGCACCTAGGTGCCGGAGAAAAAAAGGAAAAAGAGGAATATAGAAATGGTGTTTTGGATTTGAAGGTGAAACGAATTGGGCATTCGTTCGAAAGGAAAGCAAACGATGGCGATGCGCAGAGGAAAAGTGGACCAAGGGGTTGAATGGTGGGTAATAAAAACTGGATGAATTCTAAGAGATTATTCATTACACTGCATTACGTGTATATATGCATTGAAAGAGAGTTTATTACGGTTGTACTACAAAGCAACACGAAGGCTATTGGCAAAGGACCACGTAATTCTGAACCATGGTGGAATGACAAGGACAACATCTGAGATGAAACATCCCTCTACTAACTTTGTAATGTTGTCGCCTGAACGCCTAAAGGTGTGGGAGGATTGGAAGGAACACTAGCCATATTTCAACAAAACAATCTAATTTATTCACAATATCAATCAATCACAACTCAAATTCAATTTCAATCGATCCAGTCTAAGAGATGCACCCAATTAACGAGGTACGCGAGATCCGAGAAAATTTTAATACTAAACACACTTACTCAAGGTGATAACTCTGACTACTTAGCTATTTAATCTGGATTCAATCTCCAGTGACAATTCGTCACCTTAAGTAATTCAGTTATCAAATATTAAATATCCACGATTCACACTCAAGTTGATTAATTTCTGCTCCAATAGCAGTCTATCCTATCTCTCCCTCTAACCTGAACACCTAGATTATATATAGTAGTCTTAATTAGCATAATCAAGTCTTCTTCGTCGAAGAGGAGTTTTATAATAAAATAATTTTTAAAGACCAGAAATTCCCCAAAAGGACTATTAGTAGAAGGAGAGCGCGGATAGAACCTTCACAACTTTCATACCACGTCAACGGGAGGACTTTGAACCTTAACAGATTTAATGTGTATCAGCCCCTCTATACGGTGGGTCTTTAGTGGCACTATAGGGCTCGAACTCATGATAAGCCAGCCATGAGTTCGCGACCATAACCACTAGGCTACCGCAGCCACAGCAAAAAGTCTGGCAAAAATGCGAGATGTTTTAGAGAATAATTCAGTAAAAGATAAATAAAACTTTTAGTTTCTATCAAAATCTAGTAATTAAATAAGTATAAATGATTTTTAAAAAAATGTCATAAGTTACGAAGCTACTTATTCATTGTTATTTAATAGTAATATATATGTAATAATCCCCCTTTTATAACGTTTTAATTATCTACGGCCCATTCCTTCAGGATTCACGTTTAAATATTAAACTAGCTACCCGCCTAACGGAAACCTTTTGAATTAATTACATCCATCCCCCCAGATCATGTGATTTTTCCGCTGACTATAAATACCGAGATTTCTGGAGATGCCGCCCTTCTGTTCTTTGTCTGCCTTCGTAATGTAATCGGCTACAGCGAGTTGTGCATTCGTTTTCTTTGTTATGTGTGGTGTCGTCAATTCCCTGCTTTACGTTTAATTTGTGTATGCTTGTGTGGCTTAAGATGTGCAATAAATAGATTTCCTGCCATAAAGGACTGCCTCGTCAATATCATTTTAATATGCAACGTCAACCCTCAAAATCAAAATGATGATCCTGATTAAGAAATGCCTTACCATTCGTCAAGTCATTATATATATATATATATTCTAATCTGATAAGAACAGACAAAATATTCGGATCCTATCCGTATACAAAGGGTATTAGCAAAATTAATTCTGATTCTCTAGCCAGAAAGTCATCACCTGTAGATTAGACAGAACAAAACGTTTGTTGAGTGAGTGTGTTTTTTTTCATTAACGTCGTAACTACGAGGCAACAAAGCAACAAGAAGGCTTTTGGAGACAGACTTCGTAATTTTGAGCCACAGTCAAAATTACGAGGTCAACCTGAAGTGTGGCATCCCCCTCTCCACGCCTCGCCAAAAGAGAGGACTTTCAGCTTACACAGATTTAATATGCATCAAAGGCACACTGTAGCTCGAATCCGTGACTCGGCAACCCCCGTCACGAGTTCGTGGTCATGACCATTACGACTACCGCGACCACAAATGTATAATGTTAATCAAATATTAGAAACGGAGCATTGTACAAAATTAGATAAGGGTAATTTAGTGAGATAAAAACTCTTAATCAAGAAATGCACAGATATTAAAATAAAATTGAAATACAATACAGTGCTCTCTCTCTCTCTTGAGTGTTTTCATTCAAACTAAATATAAAGATTTCAATACTAATACATTATGTATGCCCATCCCAGAAAAGTTTAGTTTCGCCACTTAAGAAACCATGATACATTTGTCATAAGAGATGTATTAACACAACTACATGTAATCAAAATAACCATGGACGCCCATTAATAACTCCTTAACTTCTGAAACCATAAACGCAATTCATCCATCCCACAAGTTTAAAAAACTATACAGATATCCCGTTCCCCAATCCACAGGTGCAGAATCTATAAATATACACCCCAACAGAAAAAAAAATACCATAGACTGTGTTCTCGGAAATCGAGACTTAGAAAAAAAGAGACGAATACTGTTGCTTATTAATAACAATCTGAAACGTACGAAGGTCAAGAGCAATGTTAAAAAAGCCAACATAAAGGCGTAAGACCTATTGTGGCGGACATAGTTCGCTATTACTCAGAACACGGCGCATGGAAAGAAAACGTTTCAAAAGGTGGAAAAGAAAAGCTGTTTGACTGCTGCAGAAATTGTTGAAAAAAGGAAAGAGAGTAGAAAGTTGAATGTTTTATGTTCACTTTCATATATAACCTCAAGGTATGCAGTGGAATAAACTGGCAAGGAAATAGGTCGTAGAAAGAGTCTTCCTTAAAGGACTAGATTTCCGGAAGATGGTTTGTTTGAGCAGCATATAATCACGTAACCTCGCCCAAGGAATACATTTACGTGCACGAATTCCACTTTCATTTTGTTTATATTTATACATCCATTGGGGTTATTCGAAATTCACCAAAGGAAATTTGATGTCGAAAGAAAGGATCCCTTTAGTTATCTAAATAAAAATGGAAAAGATACGATCCAAGAAAAACATACTGAAATTCATGTTTCGGATTTTTAAACGCAGCCAATTTAACCGCTAAATGATGTCTGTTTCCCAAGGACATTGCAGCATTTAAATCAATATTTACATGCTTTAACATTTAGCAATATGGGTATGTGCATTTAAATATTTTAGAAATAGAAGTGTAAGCTATATTAATTTTGCATTCAACAACAAAAAATATTTTATAAAATAAGTGACTGTCAATAAAGCTTAAATTTGTCCTTCTCTCAAATCAGTTAATTAAAGAATATTTAAAAACATATTTATTTTAAAAGCAGAGATACAGTGATAATTAAATTCATGAGTTTACAGCGAAACAAATTTTTCAATTAAAAAAAATGAATATGAATTTTTTTAAAAAAATTTCTATTGGCAGGCAAAATACATTAATAAATAAACATAGCAAAAGGAACACAAAACAGGTGAATACAACAATGCTAATACAAAAGGAGACCGACGTCATTGCCTAAGACATTCTCTGGTGCGCCAATATCAGGCGAATTCGGAGTCGTAACCAAGAACTGCCCCGAAGAGCTCTAATCATAGGCATGGACGTCTTAAGGCATGGGCCAACTGGGCCCAAGCCCAGGGTCTCACTCTCGGTGGGGGCCTCGTTTTGTTCCGACTCTGTTTGAGTGAGATCGTCAAATATTATTCCACTAGGTATTCTCTGAAAAACAGAGACTTTAAAGCTGCATGTTAACTGGCAAAAGTGGTAAGACTTTTATAATGTGATGACCTTTGTCTGTGTCTTGACCTAGGCCTAATGCCATAAACAATCATTCAACTCATTTAGTCGAAATCGGGTCAAGCCGGTTTGTGCCTAGGTTTTTGAGATTGTGAGTCGTGCACACTTATTTGTTTCGAATTACCTTTTGAACGAGTATTTGACAATGTATGCTACTGTCTACTTTTAAAAATCTCAGCTAGGGCCTAATTTTGTATAAAGATCCAGGGCCTCAAAAAATCTAAAGATTTCTCTGGGCCCAGGGCCTCAAAGAGTCTTAAAACGTCCCTGATCATGGGTTCTCCAGAATCACAAAGAAGTTAAAGAGGTTAGGCAAAAATACAAATTCTGTGAAGATGCTCGCCTAGGCAACCATGGCATGTTTTAATAACTGAAAGAGGCAACTGCATCGCACCGTGGGCATTTTAGAAAATGATGGAGATCTTCGATTTTCCATTGTTTCGTTTAAATGTTGTTCATCATCTTTGACGAGTAATCTTTGTCAAAAAGATTGTATTATGATGTGATACAGAATATTTGAGTGAGTGGATTGCATCTGTGTTGCACCCTTTCGTTCGAGGAAATCTGTCTGGTCATTTAAAAGATGCCGCTGTGTTCAGGGAACCATTGTAACATCAAAGCTTTCTAGTTTTTCTTCCGCAGGCATCGGATAAGTTCTTGACATTGGAGAACCTCTAATGAAATAGGGTTTTCAAGAAACCCAATGCCTGTATTGTTGCTCTTGAATCTGATAGCAGGACAGCATTCTCGAATTTGTAATGGAGGATCGACAGTTGTTTCAAAGCGATTATAAGGGTCTCCACCTCTCCATCAAATGCATTTCTGTTCTTACCAGCGGAAGCATAGTATGAAAAAAGACCAGAATAAACCCCTGAGCCTGCAGACACAAGATCTTTGCAATATCCCCTGTCTGTGTATATATGTATCTAGTGAGATTCAAGGTATTTAGTATTAATTGTTTCCAGAGCAAGATATTTCAGTACCTCTGTTGGTATTTCGTCCTTGATGATTTCATCAGTCAGGTTAAGGCGAATCTAGATTTGCATCACTGAAAAATGGTTTATAGGGGGTGTAATTTCTTGAATTGCATCGTAAGTCCATGTTGAGTAAAAATGAAGGAAACTAATTATACAGAGCAAGAATTTTAAATATTACAAATCAGAATATGGTTAAAATGTTTTTAAAGAGAGATGAAAATTGTTAATTTTACTTACATGGAAGAATTTCCCATTTTCTTTAAGTCTGGAAGGGAATCTTTTGTCAAGTCTTTCCTCAACTCTTAAGTTTGGAAATAGAATGATACGCTGATGTACGGATTTACACCGATTTTCTAACGGTTATGCATAGGTAGAATCAGGGGGAAACAGCCTTAAAAAGACCTTCCAATGGCAAAGCGAAGCTGTTAACCAATACCACATCACCTGATATTTAAGGGGTTAATGTAACTTTTCCGTATTGCCTAAGGTTATAACAAAGTTTATCTCAGAAGAAAGGATTTTTATCTGCCTGTGCACATAGAGAAAAGGGTGATCTTACTCCGATAAAAGGTAAAGGGAAGTAGATTGGCTTATCTTGGATGGAGGTTTGAAGTTATTTACCTACTAAATATTTGTATACGAAGGAACTTTTTGGCATTCTAAATAACCTTGTCAAAATACCAGAATAAAGTTCAAGGTCATTAGAGATTAAAAATGAACTAGAAATCTACCTTTGGAGGTCAATGAAAAAGTGGCACAAGTACTGAGGAACTCAAAGACAATTTCTAATAATAATGAACTTTAATTAATTTCTAATACTTCGAAAAACTATTAGTTAAGAGACAAAGATGTGTTGATTTGGAAACTAAAGAATAAAATAAATTATTTTAATTTTGGGAATAAAGATGAATGCTGCAGTATCTGTAAACATTGCTAAATGAAGACTTTTTTTAAAGAGGAATTAAACAAAATTTTACCGATAAGCAGCCTTTTTTATATTTTAAGCAAAAATCTACTTTTCTTCACCACAGGCTAAAGTAAGAGAAAGAAAATTCCAAAATATATCAAAAATCAATAACAATAAACACAGATGCTTCACTGATAAGATAATTTGGTATATTTCCGCTTCGCCGGCGCAAGTCTCGCCAAGCCTGCTTTATTGGCGACAACATATTTTATATACATGAAAGAATGGTAATAAATGATAGTTCTCATTGATTTTTCATCTATTTTTGAAGCTTTATGAAAAAGACGTTACTGATGAGAAAAGACCGCAAATTGTTTTTAAATGTTGTGGTAAAAGGTTAGTAACAAGAATATTCCGTGTGGAGTTGGTTGTATAATTGTTGGCGATTTTATTGCCTGCGTCAGCGAAACGAAAAAGTACCGATAATTTTATGTATAAATGTTAAAACTTTTCAACCAACGAACAAATTCTAAAACCCATCAATGTAAATTATCGACATGAAGTCGCGATTTTGAAGAGCTGATGATGATTGAGGTAATCATTCATGGATTATCACTCGTGATTTTAAGGCATGATGATGAAATGCAAAATGTACCTGCGAACATGTATTCAGATTAGAAGTCAAATTTAACCAATAACTGTCGAGCCATAGAAGTTTTATAGAACACCAAAAAAGGTAGTAAAGCGTCGTTATTTATTTTATTGGTAAAGATTGTAAATCATTCAATGTTTCGATGTGTACAAGGGGTTTCCAAAAAAAGCCGTTTCGACAATATTAAAAAGGATTTCAAAAATAAGAAGATTTAAACTAAAATATATACTTGATGCGTAGCTATATTTCTTCGTCTCATGTTAATTTTTTTGTAGAGAAGATTGAAAAATCATTTGGGGAAAAACATTCACACACCAAGGATTTTTAGCCACAGATCAGAAGTGCAATGATATTATTCAATCCTACCAAATTTCTAATAATCAGTTTCACAATTAAAATTATCTAATTAAAATTTTTTTAAATTATTCTGCTTATATTTTTTAAAAGAAAATCCATTAGTTACGTTGTTTTATCCTTAATTAAGGCGATATGGTACCATCTTCCCAATTTTTTTTTATTTTTAACATTTGATATTTGGTTTTAATTGTATTTCATAAAGGTTAATATTTAATAATAATTCCACATGAAGAATTTTAAATTTGTTGGAAAATGTTTGTAAAATTTAATTTTTTTAAAGCTTTTTTTTTAACTTTTTCTAAATCACTAAGGCTTTTTTAAATATGTATATTTCCTTTCAAAAATTTGTTTTAATGTACCTTATAACATACTACATAAAATTATGCATGAGTTATTTTCTCCTGCTGTTCTTTAATTTTTTATTACTTTTTTTGTAGTTAAACTTCCAAAAATCCTCAAAAAAACATTAATTTTGATTTCGAAATTTTTTTAAAAAGTACTAAACATGTTAGAGTTAATTCTATGCACAGTTTTACAAAACATACATTTCAAAATATGTATAAAAAATTTCAAACCCATACTTCAATTATCAAGAAACCCTTAGGGTTTTGAATATGTACAAAAATACAACATGGAGAAAAATGAGTTTAAAGTTTTCATTCCATGAATAGCATGATATAATATTCTTCGAATAGTCTGAAACTTTTATGAAATGTTAATCAGCTTATTTAGAACTGCTTACCATAAGAAAGTGCACAAATGTAGAACAATTAAACAGTATACTTCCATAATGAATATATAGAAGAAAACGAATGAAAGATCAATATTTCATAAAACTTTATCTTAATAATTATTTAAAAAATAAATACACACACTTCAGAGCTAATTCTATTCTCAGAGCTAATGCACAACATTTACAAAAGATGTTTATGCCCTTATTTTTTATTTCCATGATTTTAAAAGCCTTCGACTGTTTAATATTGTACACGAATGAAAGCAAAATCAAATAACAATTTATTGGTAAAATATATCAAAATTTAAGAACTGCATATGTGCATTTGTTTAAATAAATACCTTAAAATATTTTAACAATAAAAGTGTTGAATTCCACAAACATGGGATATATATATATATATATATATATATATATCACCAAAAACAAATATATAAAAATAGGAGAGTTTTTCTATTCTTGCGAAATAGATTTTTAATTACCTGAGTTATCAAAATGAGATTTAGTATTTGTGCTTTAGGAGAATCCGTTTTAAAGTTTTAATTTCATTCATAATAATATAATAAAAAGCACGCACAACTTTTAAATCTTGACCAAATCCATTTGCTCTCCCCCCCCCCAATAAACAATACACAAACTAGAATTTTTGCATGAATTGCACAATTCTTTCTTAAAATGATTTGTTACTGCATATATAATGTCAGTCTCATTTACGCTCGGTAGAAAAATAATTAATTCATTTTTTATCAGGCTCTTTTCTAGCAGATAATCTGAAATGTGAGCGTGGTAGTTCAGCTTGAAATATTGCTCCATAACTTGATAAAAAATGCAGGTAAAGCTTTGAAATTTTGCAGGCATGTTTATAAAGATTCGAGGTATCAAATAAGCTAATAAAATTTGTTCGATAGTTATGATTTTTAGGGTACCATATCGCCTTAATAGTTAAATACATTTCGATCAAGAAATAGAGAAGTTTAATTACTAAAAATGAAACGGTATAAAATGGATTGATCCAACACATTTAGTACAGCAATGCATATTTTTTTCAATAAAATTTTTTTAAAAACATGTTTTTTGACTCGTCATAATATGCACAATGTTAAAGATGACGAAAAATTTAAAATCGCCATTGTTTTAGGCATAAAAAATTACATATTTTTCCAAGGCAAAATATCTTTAAATTTATGGAACTAGTTTAATATTAGTTTTTAATTACCTAGTTCAATAACGCTACATATTTTCAATTGTTTGAGCTATACTTAGTTTGTTTCTACATTCATGGAACAATTGCCATATTTTTGAGGTTTTTCAATATACGTGTCATACTTATAAAGAATCTTAAAAAAATATGTACACACAAACAGCTAGTTTACTTCATTACTTTACACATCAAATTTTTTAGGATCCAGATGGCATAGGGAAAATGTTTTTTTTTATCTCCATTTTCATTAAAATGCACACAAAAAAATTCGAAATGTAATTAAAGTAAGAAAATTACAGAGTAGGACCATTTTTTTAAAAACATTTCCGACAGAAAAATTGTTCTAATATAAAAATAAGTTCGCATAGTTTTTACGCGCATATTTACAAACCATCGCATATTCCTTAAAATTTTATATAAATACTATTTTTTACTTTATTAGTTAAAATTAAACATCAAATTAGAATTACAATAAATGTGTACAGAACATATTTAAAATAGATAAAACTAATGTTTTAAACTGAATTGACAGTGTAGTAAAATATATACTTATCTGCCTTACAACCAGAAGTCAAGCTTTGAACACATAGAGTATAAGTGCATATATCTACATCTAATTAAGTTAATAACAATGATTAATTTTTATTTTATTCGAATTTTTAATACTATTGAAATTTTTAGCATCGTGCCTGTGTTGATTAATCCTAATATTAATATAAGTAGAGGATTGATAAAATTGATAGGGTTTAAAAGTCATTAAGTAAATGTAGTTAAAAATTTACAGAAACTAAAATTAGAATTTTCTAAGATTTGTTTTTCATTTATCATAGCACATAACATCTACGTGGTCACCACATTTTACATTTTTAGCCAAGTTTATCACTTTTACGATAACTTGAGTAATTTCTACGGAAATTGTTTTTTATAGAAATTATTCACATCTTCTTTATTATTGCGAATATTGTTTTTACGGAAAAAAATAACAATTCATTAATTAATATTTATTCTATGGAACTCTAGCATTACATGTAATTGTAATGTGAATAAAGTTAAATATATTACTAGCAAAACATCTATCCAGTTATCTAATAGATTTCGCTCAGCAACATAAACAAAAAGAGTAAGGATGACTAACTACTAAAGCTGGTTTTAATTGCACAAAGAAGTCCTCATCCCGTTTGGTAAAAGGTACTAAAATATTTATCTTGGAATTTTTAGTATTTATCTTCAATTTAGAGTATATTCGTATTACTTAAACTTTGTCAAAACTAACAATAACCAATTTAAAACAGAATACAGATACATCTGTACATTATATAAATCAAGGGCGTCAAGCTCAAAGGTTAACAAGCCCAGGGTCTCACTCTCGGTGGGGGCCTCGTTTTGTTCCGACTCTGTTTGAGTGAGATCGTCAAATATTATTCCACTAGGTATTCTCTGAAAAACAGAGACTTTAAAGCTGCATGTTAACTGGCAAAAGTGGTAAGACTTTTATAATGTGATGACCTTTGTCCGTGTCTTGACCTAGGCCTAATGCCATAAACAATCATTCAACTCATTTAGTCGAAATCGGGTCAAGCCCGTTTGTGCCTAGGTTTTTGAGATTGTGAGTCGTGCACACTTATTTGTTTCGAATTACCTTTTGAACGAGTATTTGACAATGTATGCTACTGCCTACTTTTAAAAATCTCAGCTAGGGCCTAATTTTGTATAAAGATCCAGGGCCTCAAAAAATCTAAAGATTTCTCTGGGCCCAGGGCCTCAAAGAGTCTTAAGACGTCCCTGATCATGGGTTCTCCAGAATCACAAAGAAGTTAAAGAGGTTAGGCAAAAATACAAATTCTGTGAAGATGCTCGCCTAGGCAACCATGGCATGTTTTAATAACTGAAAGAGGCAACTGCATCGCACCGTGGGCATTTTAGAAAATGATGGAGATCTTCGATTTTCCATTGTTTCGTTTAAATGTTGTTCATCATCTTTGACGAGTAATCTTTGTCAAAAAGATTGTATTATGATGTGATACGGAATATTTGAGTGAGTGGATTGCATCTGTGTTGCACCCTTTCGTTCGAGGAAATCTGTCTGCTCATTTAAAAGATGCCGCTGAGTTCAGGGAACCATTGTAACATCAAAGCTTTCTAGTTTTTCTTCCGCAGGCATCGGATAAGTTCTTGAAATTGGAGAACCTCTAATGAAATAGGGTTTTCAAGAAACCCAATGCCTGTATTGTTGCTCTTGAATCTGATAGCAGGACGGCATTCTCGAATTTGTAATGGAGGATCGACAGTTGTTTCAAAGCGATTCTAAGGGTCTCCACCTCTCCATCAAATGCATTTCTGTTCTTACCAGCGGAAGCATAGTATGAAAAAAGACCAGAATAAACCCCTGAGCCTGCAGACACAAGATCTTTGCAATATCCCCTGTCTGTGTATATATGTATCTAGTGAGATTCAAGGTATTTAGTATTAATTTTTTCCAGAGCAAGATATTTCAGTACCTCTGTTGGTATTTCGTCCTTGATGATTTCATCAGTCAGGTTAAGGCGAATCTAGAGTTGCATCACTGAAAAATGGTTTATAGGGGGTGTAATTTCTTGAATTGCATCGTAAGTCCATGTTGAGTAAAAATGAAGGAAACTAATTATACAGAGCAAGAATTTTAAATATTACAAATCAGAACATGGTTAAAATGTTTTTAAAGAGAGATGAAAATTGTTAATTTTACTTACATGGAAGAATTTCCCATTTTCTTTAAGTCTGGAAGGGAATCTTTTGTCAAGTCTTTCCTCAACTCTTAAGTTTGGAAATAGAATGATACGCTGATGTACGGATTTACACCGATTTTCTAACGGTTATGCATAGGTAGAATCAGGGGGAAACAGCCTTAAAAAGACCTTCCAATGGCAAAGCGAAGCTGTTAACCAATACCACATCACCTGATATTTAAGGGGTTAATGTAACTTTTCCGTATTGCCTAAGGTTATAACAAAGTTTATCTCAGAAGAAAGGATTTTTATCTGCCTGTGCACATAGAGAAAAGGGTGATCTTACTCCGATAAAAGGTAAAGGGAAGTAGATTGGCTTATCTTGGATGGAGGTTTGAAGTTATTTACCTACTAAATATTTGTATACGAAGGAACTTTTTGGCATTCTAAATAACCTTGTCAAAATACCAGAATAAAGTTCAAGGTCATTAGAGATTAAAAATGAACTAGAAATCTACCTTTGGAGGTCATTGAAAAAGTGGCACAAGTACTGAGGAACTCAAAGACAATTTCTAATAATAATGAACTTTAATTAATTTCTAATACTTCGAAAAACTATTAGTTAAGAGACAAAGATGTGATTTGGAAACTAAAGAATAAAATAAATTATTTTAATTTTGGGAATAAAGCTGAATGCTGCAGTATCTGTAAACATTGCTAAATGAAGACTTTTTTTAAAGAGGAATTAAACAAAATTTTACCGATAAGCAGCCTTTTTTATATTTTAAGCAAAAATCTACTTTTCTTCACCACAGGCTAAAGTAAGAGAAATAAAATTCCAAAATATATCAAAAATCAATAACAATAAACACAGATGCTTCACTGATCAGATAATTTGGTATATTTCTGCTTCGCCGGCGCAAGTCTCGCCAAGCCTGCTTTATTGGCGACAACATATTTTATATACATGAAAGAATGGTAATAAATGATAGTTCTCATTGATTTTTCATCTATTTTTGAAGCTTTATGAAAAAGACGTTACTGACGAGAAAAGACCGCAAATTGTTTTTAAATGTTGTGGTAAAAGGTTAGTAACAAGAATATTCCGTGTGGAGTTGGTTTTATAATTGTTGGCGATTTTATTGCCTGCGTCAGCGAAACGAAAAAGTACCGATAATTTTATGTATAAATGTTAAAACTTTTCAACCAACGAACAAATTCTAAAACCCATCAATGTAAATTATCGACATGAAGTCGCGATTTTGAAGAGCTGATGATGACTGAGGTAATCATTCATGGATTATCACTCGTGATTTTAAGGCATGATGATGAAATGCAAAATGTACCTGCGAACATGTATTCAGATTAGAAGTCAAATTTAACCAATAACTGTCGAGCCATAGAAGTTTTATAGAACACCAAAAAAGGTAGTAAAGCGTCGTTATTTATTTTATTGGTAAAGATTGTAAATCATTCAATGTTTCGATGTGTACAAGGGGTTTCCAAAAAAAGCCGTTTCGACAATATTAAAAAGGATTTCAAAAATAAAAAGATTTAAACTAAAATATATACTTGATGCGTAGCTATATTTCTTCGTCTCATGTTAATTTTTTTGTAGAGAAGATTGAAAAATCATTTGGGGAAAAACATTCACACACCAAGGATTTTTAGCCACAGATCAGAAGTGCAATGATATTATTCAATCCTACCAAATTTCTAATAATCAGTTTCACAATTAAAATTATCTAATTAAAAATTTTTTTAAATTATTCTGCTTATATTTTTTTAAAAGAAAATCCATTAGTTACGTTGTTTTATCCTTAATTAAGGCGATATGGTACCATCTTCCCAATTTTTTTTTATTTTTAACATTTGATATTTGGTTTTAATTGTATTTCATAAAGGTTAATATTTAATAATAATTCCACATGAAGAATTTTAAATTTGTTGGAAAATGTTTGTAAAATTTAATTTTTTTAAAGCTTTTTTTTAACTTTTTCTAAATCACTAAGGCTTTTTTAAATATGTATATTTCCTTTCAAAAATTTGTTTTAATGTACCTTATAACATACTACATAAAATTATGCATGAGTTATTTTCTCCTGCTGTTCTTT
The DNA here is from genome assembly GCA_019973975.1 of Trichonephila clavata. NCBI lineage: Eukaryota > Metazoa > Arthropoda > Arachnida > Araneae > Nephilidae > Trichonephila > Trichonephila clavata. The sequence goes on along the minus strand of BMAO01003561.1, from coordinate 31,850 downwards.
AATTTTTAATTACTTTTTTTGTAGTTAAACTTCAAAAATCCTCAAAAAAACATTAATTTTGATTTTTAAATTTTTTAAAAAAGTACTAAACATGTTAGAGTTAATTCTATGCACAGTTTTACAAAACATACATTTCAAAATATGTATAAAAAATTTCAAACCCATACTTCAATTATCAAGAAACCCTTAGGGTTTTGAATAATAGTATATGTACAAAAATACAACATGGAGAAAAATGAGTTTAAAGTTTTCATTCCATGAATAGCATGATATAATATTCTTCGAATAGTCTGAAACTTTTATGAAATGTTAATCAGCTTATTTAGAACTGCTTACCATAAGAAAGTGCACAAATGTAGAACAATTAAACAGTATACTTCCATAATGAATATATAGAAGAAAACGAATGAAAGATCAATATTTCATAAAACTTTATCTTAATAATTATTTAAAAAATAAATACACACACTTCAGAGCTAATTCTATTCTCAGAGCTAATGCACAACATTTACAAAAGATGTTTATGCCCTTATTTTTTATTTCCATGATTTTAAAAGCCTTCGACTGTTTAATATTGTACACGAATGAAAGCAAAATCAAATAACAATTTATTGGTAAAATATATCAAAATTTAAGAACTGCATATGTGCATTTGTTTAAATAAATACCTTAAAATATTTTAACAATAAAAGTGTTGAATTCCACAAACATGGGATATATATATATATATATATATATATATATCACCAAAAACAAATATATAAAAATAGGAGAGTTTTTCTATTCTTGCGAAATAGATTTTTAATTACCTGAGTTATCAAAATGAGATTTAGTATTTGTGCTTTAGGAGAATCCGTTTTAAAGTTTTAATTTCATTCATAATAATATAATAAAAAGCACGCACAACTTTTAAATCTTGACCAAATCCATTTGCTCTCCCCCCCCCCAATAAACAATACACAAACTAGAATTTTTGCATGAATTGCACAATTCTTTCTTAAAATGATTTGTTACTGCATATATAATGTCAGTCTCATTTACGCTCGGTAGAAAAATAATTAATTCATTTTTTATCAGGCTCTTTTCTAGCAGATAATCTGAAATGTGAGCGTGGTAGTTCAGCTTGAAATATTGCTCCATAACTTGATAAAAAATGCAGGTAAAGCTTTGAAATTTTGCAGGCATGTTTATAAAGATTCGAGGTATCAAATAAGCTAATAAAATTTGTTCGATAGTTATGATTTTTAGGGTACCATATCGCCTTAATAGTTAAATACATTTCGATCAAGAAATAGAGAAGTTTAATTACTAAAAATGAAACGGTATAAAATGGATTGATCCAACACATTTAGTACAGCAATGCATATTTTTTTCAATAAAATTTTTTTAAAAACATGTTTTTTGACTCGTCATAATATGCACAATGTTAAAGATGACGAAAAATTTAAAATCGCCATTGTTTTAGGCATAAAAAATTACATATTTTTCCAAGGCAAAATATCTTTAAATTTATGGAACTAGTTTAATATTAGTTTTTAATTACCTAGTTCAATAACGCTACATATTTTCAATTGTTTGAGCTATACTTAGTTTGTTTCTACATTCATGGAACAATTGCCATATTTTTGAGGTTTTTCAATATACGTGTCATACTTATAAAGAATCTTAAAAAAATATGTACACACAAACAGCTAGTTTACTTCATTACTTTACACATCAAATTTTTTAGGATCCAGATGGCATAGGGAAAATGTTTTTTTTTATCTCCATTTTCATTAAAATGCACACAAAAAAATTCGAAATGTAATTAAAGTAAGAAAATTACAGAGTAGGACCATTTTTTTAAAAACATTTCCGACAGAAAAATTGTTCTAATATAAAAATAAGTTCGCATAGTTTTTACGCGCATATTTACAAACCATCGCATATTCCTTAAAATTTTATATAAATACTTTTTTTTACTTTATTAGTTAAAATTAAACATCAAATTAGAATTACAATAAATGTGTACAGAACATATTTAAAATAGATAAAACTAATGTTTTAAACTGAATTGACAGTGTAGTAAAATATATACTTATCTGCATTACAACCAGAAGTCAAGCTTTGAACACATAGAGTATAAGTGCATATATCTACATCTAATTAAGTTAATAACAATGATTAATTTTTATTTTATTCGAATTTTTAATACTATTGAAATTTTTAGCATCGTGCCTGTGTTGATTAATCCTAATATTAATATAAGTAGAAGTTTGATAAAATTGATAGGGTTTAAAAGTCATTAAGTAAATGTAGTTAAAAATTTTACAGAAACTAAAATTAGAATTTTCTAAGATTTGTTTTTCATTTATCATAGCACATAACATCTACGTGGTCACCACATTTTACATTTTTAGCCAAGTTTATCACTTTTACGATAACTTGAGTAATTTCTATGGAAATTGTTTTTTATAGAAATTATTCACATCTTCTTTATTATTGCGAATATTGTTTTTACGGAAAAAAATAACAATTCATTAATTAATATTTATTCTATGGAACTCTAGCATTACATGTAATTGTAATGTGAATAAAGTTAAATATATTACTTGCAAAACATCTATCCAGTTATCTAATAGATTTCGCTCAGCAACATAAACAAAAGGAGTAAGGATGACTAACTACTAAAGCTGGTTTTAATTGCACAAAGAAGTCCTCATCCCGTTTGGTAAAAGGTACTAAAATATTTATCTTGGAATTTTTAGTATTTATCTTCAATTTAGAGTATATTCGTATTACTTAAACTTTGTCAAAACTAACAATAACCAATTTAAAACAGAATACAGATACATCTGTACATTATATAAATCAAGGGCGTCAAGCTCAAAGGTTAACAAGCCCAGGGTCTCACTCTCGGTGGGGGCCTCGTTTTGTTCCGACTCTGTTTGAGTGAGATCGTCAAATATTATTCCACTAGGTATTCTCTGAAAAACAGAGACTTTAAAGCTGCATGTTAACTGGCAAAAGTGGTAAGACTTTTATAATGTGATGACCTTTGTCCGTGTCTTGACCTAGGCCTAATGCCATAAACAATCATTCAACTCATTTAGTCGAAATCGGGTCAAGCCCGTTTGTGCCTAGGTTTTTGAGATTGTGAGTCGTGCACACTTATTTGTTTCGAATTACCTTTTGAACGAGTATTTGACAATGTATGCTACTGTCTACTTTTAAAAATCTCAGCTAGGGCCTACTTTTGTATAAAGATCCAGGGCCTCAAAAAATCTTAAGATTTCTCTGGGCCCAGGGCCTCAAAGAGTCTTAAGACGTCCCTGATCATGGGTTCTCCAGAATCACAAAGAAGTTAAAGAGGTTAGGCAAAAATACAAATTCTGTGAAGATGCTCGCCTAGGCAACCATGGCATGTTTTAATAACTGAAAGAGGCAACTGCATCGCACCGTGGGCATTTTAGAAAATGATGGAGATCTTCGATTTTCCATTGTTTCGTTTAAATGTTGTTCATCATCTTTGACGATTAATCTTTGTCAAAAAGATTGTATTATGATGTGATACGGAATATTTGAGTGAGTGGATCGCATCTGTGTTGCACCCTTTGGTTCGAGGAAATCTGTCTGCTCATTTAAAAGATGCCGCTGAGTTCAGGGAACCATTGTAACATCAAAGCTTTCTAGTTTTTCTTCCGCAGGCATCGGATAAGTTCTTGAAATTGGAGAACCTCTAATGAAATAGGGTTTTCAAGAAACCCAATGCCTGTATTGTTGCTCTTGAATCTGATAGCAGGACGGCATTCTCGAATTTGTAATGGAGGATCGACAGTTGTTTCAAAGCGATTCTAAGGGTCTCCACCTCTCCATCAAATGCATTTCTGTTCTTACCAGCGGAAGCATAGTATGAAAAAAGACAAGAATAAACCCCTGAGCCTGCAGACACAAGATCTTTGCAATATCCCCTGTCTGTGTATATATGTATCTAGTGAGATTCAAGGTATTTAGTATTAATTGTTTCCAGAGCAAGATATTTCAGTACCTCTGTTGGTATTTCGTCCTTGATGATTTCATCAGTCAGGTTAAGGCGAATCTAGATTTGCATCACTGAAAAATGGTTTATAGGGGGTGTAATTTCTTGAATTGCATCGTAAGTCCATGTTGAGTAAAAATGAAGGAAACTAATTATACAGAGCAAGAATTTTAAATATTACAAATCAGAACATGGTTAAAATGTTTTTAAAGAGAGATGAAAATTGTTAATTTTACTTACATGGAAGAATTTCCCATTTTCTTTAAGTCTGGAAGGGAATCTTTTGTCAAGTCTTTCCTCAACTCTTAAGTTTGGAAATAGAATGATACGCTGATGTACGGATTTACACCGATTTTCTAACGGTTATTTATGCATAGGTAGAATCAGGGGGAAACAGCCTTAAAAAGACCTTCCAATGGCAAAGCGAAGCTGTTAACCAATACCACATCACCTGATATTTAAGGGGTTAATGTAACTTTTCCGTATTGCCTAAGGTTATAACAAAGTTTATCTCAGAAGAAAGGATTTTTATCTGCCTGTGCACATAGAGAAAAGGGTGATCTTACTCCGATAAAAGGTAAAGGGAAGTAGATTGGCTTATCTTGGATGGAGGTTTGAAGTTATTTACCTACTAAATATTTGTATACGAAGGAACTTTTTGGCATTCTAAATAACCTTGTCAAAATACCAGAATAAAGTTCAAGGTCATTAGAGATTAAAAATGAACTAGAAATCTACCTTTGGAGGTCATTGAAAAAGTGGCACAAGTACTGAGGAACTCAAAGACAATTTCTAATAATAATGAACTTTAATTAATTTCTAATACTTCGAAAAACTATTAGTTAAGAGACAAAGATGTGATTTGGAAACTAAAGAATAAAATAAATTATTTTAATTTTGGGAATAAAGCTGAATGCTGCAGTATCTGTAAACATTGCTAAATGAAGACTTTTTTTAAAGAGGAATTAAACAAAATTTTACCGATAAGCAGCCTTTTTTATATTTTAAGCAAAAATCTACTTTTCTTCACCACAGGCTAAAGTAAGAGAAATAAAATTCCAAAATATATCAAAAATCAATAACAATAAACACAGATGCTTCACTGATCAGATAATTTGGTATATTTCTGCTTCGCCGGCGCAAGTCTCGCCAAGCCTGCTTTATTGGCGACAACATATTTTATATACATGAAAGAATGGTAATAAATGATAGTTCTCATTGATTTTTCATCTATTTTTGAAGCTTTATGAAAAAGACGTTACTGATGAGAAAAGACCGCAAATTGTTTTTAAATGTTGTGGTAAAAGGTTAGTAACAAGAATATTCCGTGTGGAGTTGGTTGTATAATTGTTGGCGATTTTATTGCCTGCGTCAGCGAAACGAAAAAGTACCGATTATTTTATGTATAAATGTTAAAACTTTTCAACCAACGAACAAATTCTAAAACCCATCAATGTAAATTATCGACATGAAGTCGCGATTTTGAAGAGCTGATGATGATTGAGGTAATCATTCATGGATTATCACTCGTGATTTTAAGGCATGATGATGAAATGCAAAATGTACCTGCGAACATGTATTCAGATTAGAAGTCAAATTTAACCAATAACTGTCGAGCCATAGAAGTTTTATAGAACACCAAAAAGGGTAGTAAAGCGTCGTTATTTATTTTATTGGTAAAGATTGTAAATCATTCAATGTTTCGATGTGTACAAGGGGTTTCCAAAAAAAGCCGTTTCGACAATATTAAAAAGGATTTCAAAAATAAGAAGATTTAAACTAAAATATATACTTGATGCGTAGCTATATTTCTCCGTCTCATGTTAATTTTTTTGTAGAGAAGATTGAAAAATCATTTAGGGAAAAACATTCACACACCAAGGATTTTTAGCCACAGATCAGAAGTGCAATGATATTATTCAATCCTACCAAATTTCTAATAATCAGTTTCACAATTAAAATTATCTAATTAAAATTTTTTTTAAATTATTCTGCTTATATTTTTTTAAAAGAAAATCCATTAGTTACGTTGTTTTATCCTTAATTAAGGCGATATGGTACCATCTTCCCAATTTTTTTTTATTTTTAACATTTGATATTTGGTTTTAATTGTATTTCATAAAGGTTAATATTTAATAATAATTCCATATGAAGAATTTTAAATTTGTTGGAAAATGTTTGTAAAATTTAATTTTTTTAAAGCTTTTTTTTAACTTTTTCTAAATCACTAAGGCTTTTTTAAATATGTATATTTCCTTTCAAAAATTTGTTTTAATGTACCTTATAACATACTACATAAAATTATGCATGAGTTATTTTCTCCTGCTGTTCTTTAATTTTTAATTACTTTTTTTGTGGTTAAACTTCCAAAAATCCTCAAAAAAACATTAATTTTGATTTTGAAATTTTTTAAAAAAGTACTAAACATGTTAGAGTTAATTCTATGCACAGTTTTACAAAACATACATTTCAAAATATGTATAAAAAATTTCAAACCCATACTTCAATTATCAAGAAACCCTTAGGGTTTTGAATAATAGTATATGTACAAAAATACAACATGGAGAAAAATGAGTTTAATGTTTTCATTCCATGAATAGCATGATATAATATTCTTCGAATAGTCTGAAACTTTTATGAAATGTTAATCAGCTTATTTAGAACTGCTTACCATAAGAAAGTGCACAAATGTAGAACAATTAAACAGTATACTTCCATAATGAATATATAGAAGAAAACGAATGAAAGATCAATATTTCATAACACTTTATCTTAATAATTATTTAAAAAATAAATACACACACTTCAGAGCTAATTCTATTCTCAGAGCTAATGCACAGCATTTACAAAAGATGTTTATGCCCTTATTTTTTATTTCCATGATTTTAAAAGCCTTTGACTGTTTAGTATTGTACACGAATGAAAGCAAAATCAAATAACAATTTATTGGTAAAATATATCAAAATTTAAGAACTGCATATGTGCATTTGTTTAAATAAATACCTTAAAATATTTTAACAATAAAAGTGTTGAATTCCACAAACATGGGATATATATATATATATATATATCACCAAAAACAAATATATAAAAATAGGAGAGTTTTTCTATTCTTGCGAAATAGATTTTTAATTACCTGAGTTATCAAAATGAGATTTAGTATTTGTGCTTTAGGAGAATCCGTTTTAAAGTTTTAATTTCATTCATAATAATATCATAAAAAGCACGCACAACTTTTAAATCTTGACCAAATCCATTTGCTCTCCCCCCCCCCAATAAACAATACACAAACTAGAATTTTTGCATGAATTGCACAATTCTTTCTTGAAATGATTTGTTACTGCATATATAATGTCAGTCTCATTTACGCTCGGTAGAAAAATAATTAATTCATTTTTTATCAGGCTCTTTTCTAGCAGATAATCTGAAATGTGAGCGTGGTAGTTCAGCTTGAAATATTGCTCCATAACTTGATAAAAAATGCAGGTAAAGCTTTGAAATTTTGCAGGCATGTTTATAAAGATTCGAGGTATCAAATAAGCTAATAAAATTTGTTCGATAGTTATGATTTTTAGGGTACCATATCGCCTTAATAGTTAAATACATTTCGATCAAGAAATAGAGAAGTTTAATTACTAAAAATGAAACGGTATAAAATGGATTGATCCAACACATTTAGTACAGCAATGCATATTTTTTTCAATAAAATTTTTTTAAAAACATGTTTTTTGACTCGTCATAATATGCACAATGTTAAAGATGACGAAAAATTTAAAATCGCCATTGTTTTAGGCATAAAAAATTACATATTTTTCCAAGGCAAAATATCTTTAAATTTATGGAACTAGTTTAATATTAGTTTTTAATTACCTAGTTCAATAACGCTACATATTTTCAATTGTTTGAGCTATACTTAGTTTGTTTCTACATTCATGGAACAATTGCCATATTTTTGAGGTTTTTCAATATACGTGTCATACTTATAAAGAATCTTAAAAAAATATGTACACACAAACAGCTAGTTTACTTCATTACTTTACACATCAAATTTTTTAAGATCCAGATGGCATAGGGAAAATGTTTTTTTTTATCTCCATTTTCATTAAAATGCACACAAAAAAATTCGAAATGTAATTAAAGTAAGAAAATTACAGAGTAGGACCATTTTTTTAAAAACATTTCCGACAGAAAAATTGTTCTAATATAAAAATAAGTTCGCATAGTTTTTACGCGCATATTTACAAACCATCGCATATTCCTTAAAATTTTATATAAATACTTTTTTTTACTTTATTAGTTAAAATTAAACATCAAATTAGAATTACAATAAATGTGTACAGAACATATTTAAAATAGATAAAACTAATGTTTTAAACTGAATTGACAGTGTAGTAAAATATATACTTATCTGCATTACAACCAGAAGTCAAGCTTTGAACACATAGAGTATAAGTGCATATATCTACATCTAATTAAGTTAATAACAATGATTAATTTTTATTTTATTCGAATTTTTAATACTATTGAAATTTTTAGCATCGTGCCTGTGTTGATTAATCCTAATATTAATATAAGTAGAAGTTTGATAAAATTGATAGGGTTTAAAAGTCATTAAGTAAATGTAGTTAAAAATTTTACAGAAACTAAAATTAGAATTTTCTAAGATTTGTTTTTCATTTATCATAGCACATAACATCTACGTGGTCACCACATTTTACATTTTTAGCCAAGTTTATCACTTTTACGATAACTTGAGTAATTTCTACGGAAATTGTTTTTTATAGAAATTATTCACATCTTCTTTATTATTGCGAATATTGTTTTTACGGAAAAAAATAACAATTCATTAATTAATATTTATTCTATGGAACTTTAGCATTACATGTAATTGTAATGTGAATAAAGTTAAATATATTACTTGCAAAACATCTATCCAGTTATCTAATAGATTTCGCTCAGCAACATAAACAAAAGGAGTAAGGATGACTAACTACTAAAGCTGGTTTTAATTGCACAAAGAAGTCCTCATCCCGTTTGGTAAAAGGTACTAAAATATTTATCTTGGAATTTTTAGTATTTATCTTCAATTTAGAGTATATTCGTATTACTTAAACTTTGTCAAAACTAACAATAACCAATTTAAAACAGAATACAGATACATCTGTACATTATATAAATCAAGGGCGTCAAGCTCAAAGGTTAACTTGGTCCAAAAAAAAACGAAGGTTGGCCGCAAAAAAAAAACAATATTCATAGGAACATATGTTTAGTATATATGAGTATTATAGAGAGTGCAGTATATTGGCCGTGCAGCAAAAATATTCATTGTAGCCCGCGAGTTTGACACTTGGTATAGATCATAAATTTAATGGTTACTTTCTGAGTAACTACTAACTACCACTAATAATTCTTTTAATATTAGTAAAATTCATTCTGGAGCAGTAATATTAACATATCAATATATAGGAATGTAATACTGAACTATTTGTGGAGTAATTATTTAATAAAAATGTACAAAAATGGTATAAAAATTATAATAAATTTAATAATTTGAAAAAAAAATCTAATACAGATTGCTTAGCACATGATTATACTTGTAAATTTCTTCTATCATGCATTTTTTATAAATGTAACGTTAAAAGCGGATATAACTTGCGTTTCAATATTCAATATTTAATTTACCGAATCATAAACAACGCAGCCAATTTACATGTTTTGATAATTTTATCTCAATTTTTTACAGCTTATTAATTTTAATTTTACACTTTCACGTTTTAAAAAAATTATTTAAATTTTATATATTGTTTCCTCATAAAAATTTTGCTTAACCCTGCCTTCTTTAGTCTAAGAGTTTGGTTATGCATTACTGAGTTATATCACTTTGTGCTGTACTTTTATTTTCTTGTCTTTTTATTTTCTTGCTCACTATTTCGCTTTAAACTAAGATTTGTAATTTAATGTGCGGGTTTGTATATATAATTTTATTTTTTACTTTCTTAACATATTTTTCACTTACACTTTCATTAAAATTTGTGTCTTTTTCAAATTCTATTTGAATAGTATTATAATCGTTTGACACTTTACACAGATGGCACTATTACAGTCGATAGTACTTAGTTTCATTTAAATTTCCAGTTCACATCCATATTCCATTTTATATCATTTCTTGATTTTACTTCTTGAATATTTCAGGTATGTTTTTGAATTTTTGATAACTCTTACGAATTAATTTTTGTGAGCAACTTACCCATGCATAAATAACATACTTTCTCTAATTTATAAAATTCACTTATTTGCATTCTGTTCGAATCCTCGCGTAAATTTAAGACTTGTTTGTTGTTCGATATTTTGGTTCTTTGTACATTCATTTATTTCTTGTCGTGCTACGTATAAATTTTCTGCTGAAAAGGAAGATTGGATCACATAAAGCAAGCTGAACCCTACATCTCATCCCTAAGTCCGTCTCATCCAGATTTAGAAAACAAAGTAGTTCAGTCTTTTAGTCCATATATTGACTTCTTTCTATTATTTTTTCATAAATTTAAAAGATAACAGGAAATATAAGGAAATATCGAATCTAAGATACATTCTGAACAATTCTAACAATCCCCAACGAATAGAAATCCAACAAAGTCACGCTATGGATTGCGGGGGTGGAAGAATTTTCAGCGATTAATTAAAGCTCCGGATTCTGTATCTCTTCCACTGTAATCGGTATCGACGTTGTCTCCAAAAGCGAAACGAAAATTGCGCATCAGGTAGGCCCTAGAGGGGAGCGATGCGACATTTATATTTGGATTGTCAACCGTTAGAGGTAATTTTATTGGTCTCTGCGGAGGGTCTACCTAAAACAATCAATCAATCGGAAGGGAAGGACAATTCAATCTCACCGCATCACTTTATGTTTATCTCTCCCTGCGTTCGTCAATCCAAGAAAGCTTTTCTTTCTTCCCCTTTCATCTCATCTTAGTCTTCTCTCTTTTGTTTACTTTTCGATAAAGTCGACGCCGAGTCATTGGGTTGGCACCGGCAGGTAAAGATTTGAGGATTATGGAGATTTCCACCAAGAAAATGCTACGCAAAAAGATATTTTGGATATGGACGGCGTTAAAAAATAGTTTCTGGGCTTCGAAGCTTTCTCCAATCTTTTACCGTTGCCTTTTTCTCGGCAATAGTAGTTTTGGGTAGAATTTGAAAGGAAAATATTCGGGATCCCAATGCAGAAATCTTTGATATTTCAACATGATATAAAAGAGAATCGGAAGATCAAACAACAGCTATGCTTCACAGTTGCGAAACTATACAAGGAATGTTCTTTTTTTAAAAAAAATATTTATAAACACGCACAAACAATAATAGATATCTAAGTAAATACAAATTTATAAATAGAGTTTTCCTTTTAAGGTATCCGACTACCCTAAAATTGTGAATATTGCCAAATATTAACAAATTTCTTTTATGGTTTTATTTCATAAACCATTTTATTAGCTTTATAAAAATACCAAATTTATTATTTTCCGTTCACCAGAACAAAAACTACAAGTGTTTTAGTAAAAGCAGATGCCATTACGTTAAACAAGATGTCATACTTTAAAACGCGTTTTACTCGAAATGTGTGTTTTTTAATATGCTCAAACAGGGCCAGCGATTGCAAAAAAAAAGTTTTGAAAATAATTAACTGAAATTTTTTGTGTATGTTCTGTATAGTAGTAGAAATATTTTAACCTTCAGATTTACAATCATTGTTTTATTACAAAATTTTCAGTCCCTTATGTGAATATAATCCCTGTTTTTTAAGCAATTTCATATAATAACTAAGATAAAGTTCTCTAGTTTTTGTAAAAATTAAAATATCTCTTATCCTAAAGGTCATTTCAAAAACTAATATCATAGCAACACATCAGAATTGAAAAATTGAAAATTTGTTTATAAACATTTGGTACAGAATGGGCCACATTTAGGTTATTTTTTGTAAATTTTTACCAGTTTTTTCCATTTTAGTAATAATAATTTATCTTTCTATCCTTAATTTTGGCATATTTTTCTTAAAATGCGCTAAAGAAATCTAAAAACAAGAACAACAAAAAATCTCCATATCTCTTATCTCTATTTTTTCAAAAAAAAGTTGTCGAAATATTTATAAACGCAAACAATGTGATAGATATTTAAATAAATACAAATTTAAAAAAGTTTACCTTTTAACTGAACAAGTTACAACGTATCAAACACATAATAAACGATAATACATTCGTTTTTTCAGAGGAATAATATTAGAATAGGTCTAAATGTTCCATTTTTTTAATCCTGGTTGAATGTAATATTTTATTGTTTAATAGTTATAAATTGCTCATATTATTGAATTAATCATACATTTGTTCAGGGAAACTTTTCTGGAATAATTTTAAAGTTTGAAACAAATTTTTTGAAAATAATAATAATAATACATTTTGCATTAAAATGTTGGTTTTAAAATAAATTTTTTAGCTATCAATGGATAACATGAAATGAGACAAGCCAATTATTTATAAAAATCGATCTAAATACTTCTAACATTGATTTAATAAGTAGCACATATTACATACAATGTAACAATTTTTGTTTTCAAGAAAGCTTCTTGGCATTCACTCCGATTTATTTACTTGTATTTGAGAAATAAATGGAACAAATAATGTAGATATGGAAAAGAATCACATAAAACACATTGCATTATTCTACATTTTCTTTTCCCATTAAAAAGTATTATATATACAAAGTATTTCTATTTTATATTTAATATAGAATCAATGTTAGAATGCTTCTTCAAATCCATTTTTAATACTTCGCTTTTTTTTTTAAAGTTGTATGCATAGAAAAGATTACTACATCAAATAATTATTGAAATTATTGAAAAATTTTCGCTGTTTCAAAACTTTAAAGTGTCGTTTATGTGATGCTTACTCTTTAAAACAAATATTTTGCTTAACGCTCAAGATTTTTTTTAACACAAAATTTATCTTAAAGATGACTTAAAAGGTTGGAAAAAAATAAAAGTCATTATTAATTTATTAAATGTTTATTAACATCGCTCTAAAAGCAATATAAGGATTAGTGGAGGCGAAACAATTTTGAACAAAGTTAAACAAGAAAACTACATCTAAAAATACATGTCGTTCACCTTACTTTAAGACTACGTCAATGCAAAGACTGAGCCCAGACACATACAACATGCATCGGTCCCACAGCATACTGGTTTTCAACAAGACTTGAACCAGCAAACCATCGGTTACTTTAGTAACCAGGCAACCATAATTTCAAAGCCATGGCATGATTATGAAACAGAGATTTTAATCTTAACCCTTTCATGACTAAGGCAACCATTTCCCCCATTTTAAAATGGGTAATTGCCGTATTCAATTACAACCTTATCTGCATTTTATACATATAGAATGTTAAAATAGAACATATGCTGAAGGCAATTACGTGAACGTTTAGAGCAGAGATTCCAAAACGTTTTTGTATCATAGACCCCTTGCCATGTTTTTCGGTTTTGGATAGACCCGTGCTTACCTAATCTATTAAATGTTTACAAATTTATCAACTTAAATGCTTTTTTGACAGCTGGTATAGCTACTTACTTTAAAAGATTTAGATTACTAACTGTGGTGAAGTATAGTGTTTAAAACTTAAGAAACACACATGTTAATTAATTAGATTAAAATTTAATGAATACATAAAATAACTGAACAACGAACAAATGTTTATGATGGGAGGGGTGAATCTGGTACTTCAATAATACATTTTCAACATTTGGTATCAAGCTTGTCAGGTTTAACCCTAAATTTCCTCTATTTAGTAATGACCCATTTTTTCTTTCTTTCTTTCATTTTGGAGATTGACAATCACCCTGAAGCTCCTCACTAGGAAAAGCAATTAAAAAATTTCTTACGATATTCCATAATTTGGGACAAATAACAGGTATGCTACTTTAAAGCCAAAATTGCTAGTATCCATTTTTAAACTTCACTTTTTTTCGTTATGCCTATTCCGATTACTTCCTATTGTAATATGATTTTTTTTTTCAATGTGTCGTTATGAATTTACTGTCCACTGTGGTATCAAACCTAATTTAAAAATCTGAATAAAATGAATTTAAAAACTGAACAGAGATTAAAACGTCCTGACATATTACCTGTGACAAATTAAGAAAATTCGCGACCTTCCATATTATACAGCTTTAGCTTAATTCTGGAAAGAAGCGCTGAAGTGGCCCTTGTTTTAACAAAATTTATATGCTGCCACCTTATAATTGCAAATTAACCTCATTAAATTTAGTAAATAAATTTGTTAAATAAGTAAAATCTGGTTTCCACTTGATAAAATTTTCTTTTAAAATATTAAAGTCACGATCTGGTTTCATGAGAATCACTATCATAGACCACATTTACACGGATCCCCAAATTATTTTTTCGCTTACGTGGACCCCTTGTAGGTCGTTGTAGACCCCTGGTGGTCGATATAGACCACTTTGGGAATCACTGGTTTAGAGGAAAGAAAAAACCGAAAGGAACTTTCAAATCAATTGGCGTCAATGATAACTCTGTTATTACAGTTCATTGTATCGTGTACTAATTAATTGCTTGATTTCTCACGTGTTTTGGTCATTCGTTACGTATAATTTTGTGCAGTAATAAAGCAGATTTGAACAAATGAAAACAAATAAATCCTGAATAATGACAATTCAATGGAAATAATTCTATTCTATATCTACACAATTTAAAAAAATACGCATGTTATGTATTTATTTTACGTCTAAGTAAACTAAGATAAACAGTTACATGCTAATGTTTACTCTTAACAACCTTATAGTCTCATAAGGGTTAACACTACCGTGTTATACACAAGAAATGAAAGAATACATACAATTACTTTACTATTAACACAAGAAACCGTTTCTGATGATGCTCAGATTTATCTATAGATCTTTCATAAAAGCAAGTCCTTGTTTGAAATTATTATCGATTTATTTCGATTGAAAAGTAATAATTAAATACGTTAAACCAAGTTTACAACCAACTTCTATATCAGACGAATAACTTCCGAGTTATTCTTCTTCTAACTTCCATACCTACACAATAATCTTTAAATATTTTTATTCGGTTAAATAAGAATTGTTCAATATTTTTATTTACAACGAATTTTACTGGACACAATATGGTATAATTTCTTTTCCATAGAAATTTTGAAAGGAAAAGCAGAAATCAATAGTCCAAACTGAAGAGATGCTGATCATCAAGAAATACATTTAAAATAATTAAATAAATCTTAACACTAAGCAACAACAACAAAACAAAAAAAACGTCAATCTCTACCCCTTCTAGAGGGTTTTTACAATAAATTAGAGTACATCTGGAGTATTTTCTTCACTGATAACTTTCAACTAAATTCTGTCCATTTTCTCTCTTAGAGGGGAAAAAAATTCCCAATGCCACCCACAACTGACCGTTCTTCAGATGCATTCTCATTTACTGGCATAGTCAGGGGGATCCGGAGAGAGGTCGAAGAAGACGCCCCAGCCAATCAGATGCCCTTATCGAGAGATTAACCCTTTGTGGCCGCAGGGACCCGGGTGCATTCTTCTCTGGCAGTTATTACATTCGCCAAATGACGTGACAAAGGGGGCAGCACGTGATCGCTTGTCACTTCGGGGTATGTCATCCTTATTATTAGACTCACCAGTGGACAGGTTCCGCGGCCGATCGAAATGCCGCTTTTTGACGGCCCTCCTCTCGCAAGTAAACAAACCCAGAAATTTCGTGTTAAAAGATAAGAAAAAGAATGTCAGATTATAGGTGCAGTCAGTCTGGTGGATGTGTCACATTCAATTAATTCCGCTATTGTTTCTAGGGTTGATGATACTAAAGACTGCGACTGTAACTAGATTTAGTAAAGCTCTCCAGCTTCGGATGTGATTTGCGCATGAAAAATCTTTATAAATTAAACCCACCCGCAATGAAATGAATTTAAATTATTATTTAAATATTATAATGGATATTATCTCGAGAATATCAGGAAGAATAAAAAAATATTACCTAAATTTCCAGAGCAGATAAGATTTAAACCTTTCACGAATTACCTGATAATAGTAAGATTTAAAAGAGGGGAAATATTCGAAATTAGAACGATAGCATATACACAAAAGATTATTACTAAAAATAACAATCATACTAGAGATATATTGATAAATATTTAGTATCATCTTAGTCAATGCATAATAATTCTTCAAAAATATACTTGAACAGGTAAATCTAGAAATCCTCATTTTCGTTCTTTATGATTAAGTTTGCTAAATTTGTGTTTGAAAAAAAATAAGATGGGGGATAAGACTCAGAAACAAATTCTCCCCAAAATTGGTGTTCTAAAAAACTAAATCTCCCACAAGTGAGTGTTTATTAGCGTTGCAGTTAAAGCAACACGAGGGCTATTGGCGATGAACCTCGTAATTTTGAGCCTCAGTCAAGTGATGAAGACGACATTTGTGCTGGCACTATTATATTTCCTTACTCTTTAGTTACTAAGTCCATGGTCAGTAAGACGATTATATTTTATATCATTCCAGTGATTCACATCGTCCTTTTGGCCTTTTTGGTTTATTTTGTAGACAACACAGAAGACGTACATAGCATAAAGAGCATTACATACACTCTGACTCTACAAGCCTAACGAAGTATACATCTCTCGGATGACTTGCAGCGCCATCTATACAATTAATATTTAATTTACAACAGGCACCCCCTTTCCAAACTACCAAACCAAACTAACGGGAAGACGTTTGGGCCATGACAGATATAAACCGCATCAGTTCCTCTACAAAACGGGTCTTCAGTGGCGTGAGTGAGGGAGTGAATATTAACGTCGCACTGTTCAGTACACCAGGGCTTTTAGCGACGGACCTCTTAATTTTGAGCCATGGTCAAGAGACGAGAATGACACCTGAGCTGGTACCCCCTCATCTAACTATCACACTATACCAACGTCAGGACGCTTGAGCTCTCGGCAGATTAAACGTGCATCGCTTCCCTATAAGGGAGGGTCTTAAGTGGTACTGGGTGCGAACTCATGACGTCAGCTCCGATCCGATACCTTGACCACTAGGCTACAGCGGCCACGGGTCTTCAGTGGCATTAGGGCTCGAAGTCATGACAAGCCAACCATGCCAGTTAGTGACCATGACCCCTAGGCTACTGTGGCGACGGTTCAGAAAAAAATAATGAATTATCTCCCAAATTAGAAAAGTTTTAATCTCACACAAGCACTTATAATAAGTTAATTGAATAATTTTTCAGATTCTCATTCAACATTATTAAAAGCCTCAGTTTATAGCATATCATATACAAAATAAACAATTAAACATTTTCGGTGTATCATTTTTATAAAAATTTTAGAGCATGCATCAAAAAAAAAATTATTAGCTTTAATCAAAATTTAACACGAGAGTTATTATATTATCAAAATAAATTTATTTCCCATATTCGATTTCAACTTTTTTTTAGTACGTACTTACGGTTAGTATATCTTATAACTGTTATACACACAATTGTAGGACGTATAGATAACTGTTCTTAACTCACAGTGGCGCAACAGCCCCATGAGGGCCAAGGCCTACTGTGCCCATATCAGTATGCTTGACCTTAGGACCAGAGGTGCACGAGCAAATGTTACGATCAGGAGGTCAATCTGAAGCGAAACCCCCATTGTTAAGTTCCCAAGCAAGCTTGGTACTCATTTATCTATCCACTGAAGGGATGAAAGGTTGAGTCAACTATGCCCAGCCCGGGGTTTGAATCTCGGACCTATGGTGTGGAAGCGCGATGCACTACCACTTTCATAGATAACTGCTAGTATAATCTTATTACAGAAAGTCTTTTCAGGAAGCTGTTTACCAATCAAATTGATTACAAATAAAAAGTTTACAAAAATTAAATTAATTATTGTAGTAACATCAGAAATCATACATTCTCGTTAAGAATACGGGAGGAAAATCAATCAATCCAAAATCGAACAAATTTAAAATGATTTCCACTATAATAGTAATTGTTTCAATTATAACAACAATTTGATCTTACTTAACAATGATGGGTGCATTAAGACACTAAAAAGTCACTGCCAAAAATTCGCATTTTTTTGTGAACCATTTTGTCTTCCGTTTAGTAGGTTAACAATAGTTCACGATGAACACTCTAAATGTCACTTAATGAGTTCTCTATGTGCTTGGGAAAGAAAGAAAAGCTCCATGACAAATAGCGTCTCTGCGCCATTTCTGGCATTCAGATCATCAATTAGATATTCCCACTAACGACAAAATGCGTCAGTCGGCGAAGGAGAAATGTCTGCCTTTTTAAACTAGTGATGGATTCATCCACTAGTCGACCCCGATTCCTCCCTGTATACCTTCACGCTAAAGCCGCAACAGCTGCATTACGGAAGCAAATTTCTCCCTATTCAAAGGTGGACAATATTAATAGCCCCCTCTTACAAGCATCTCTTTAACTTCCCAACAAACACTCAGCGAGAAACCCATTAAATTCAAATTCAACCGGAAAGAAAAATGAACGGAGGAAAAGCAAGACCAAGGCATTCCAGCATGTAGAGATGGATCTCCTTAATGGCCGCTTTTTTTTAGCATGATGCTAAAGGGGAAAGAGGGAAAAAAATGGAGGGAATAAATAATCCAAAAATATATCAGATGATGGTTTTAACGGAGGGAGAGGAGAAATATAAAGAATTTCCTTTCCTTTTGTCCTCTGTATCCTTCCTGTTGTCATCCTTAGGGGGGATAAATCTGGCGAGTGAATCAAACCGCGGCTAATGTAGCGCACTCGCTGCCTGGGCCCAAACCACTGTTTCGAGCCGTGGGATGCGGTAACCTGGCAATAACTTCCATCCCAGAGCTTCGCATGACAGCGGGTGATGGATTGGCACTCGCCGAGAACACACCCCCGCTCGCCATCCTTTATCGGGCTGACCGGCTGACCCACCCCTCCTTGGGTAGGAGGAGAGTCTTTTTCTGATGACATGCCGGGGGGAGCACTCTGCTCCTCCGCATCTTCTTCACTTTATACGTAAAATCGTTTGCATTTTGTCTTTTGTCTATCTGTCTGCAACGCTACCGTTCGGTGGAAAAGTGAATGTAAATATTTAAGTTCGGAAAAAGTCGTGTCGAGTTTTTCCTTCCCCCCTCCACCCTTAGTCTTTTATCAGCTCTACCTTTCTGTAGAAAGGTATCTAACGATCGAATGCATGAGATGACATGTAACAGTACAGGGAGTGAAACATTATAGTAACATATGACGCACAGCATGTCTTAAAAAGAACATGTCGCAGTAAAAGAGTTCGAATCATACGAGTTACTGGAAATTGCATCTAATTGCTTAATTTTTCTCCTTTGGAGAAGAAGTACCTCCTAATTGCATATAATACTTTTAAAAAAAAATTTACTTGCGTTCCAAAATCCTCACTATCAATTTAATATCACAAAAAAAAACCCGATTAGGATAATATTGTATTTGTTCAATATGATAACTAAAAGTGAGAGTTTACAACAACAAATCCATCTATAACAGAGGTTGGCAATTGTTTTGGCTTGAGGGCGAAGGATACCGAAGGATTCTACCTTTTTAACACGAAGCTTCACTTGTAAGTAATTGAATCTTTGTACTCGATTTTTACCCACTTTAAAAGGTCAGATTAATTCGAAATTTTGCACACTTGTCAAGGACCGATGACAATACAATAATTTCCTAATTTGTTCCATTGTCCTGATCGGGATCATCGGGAATAACGATTTCCAGATTTGGCTAATAATTCCAAATACAATTTCCAGATTTGGTGTCTAATTCCAAATTCCAGTTCCAGATTTGGCGACTAATTGAAAATACCAATTCCAGATTTGGCGAATAATTCCATATACCAGTTCCAGATTTGGCGACTTATTCAAAATACCATTCACAGATTTGGCGACTAATTCCACATACCATTTACAGATTTGGCGACCATTTTTATACTTTTTGGTTCGATTAACCATAAAAGCGTGTTTTTTAGTTTCTTTAACTATAATTTTTTAAATGATAGCATTCATTAGTTAACTTTGCATCTCAGAAAAGGTATGCATTGTACTGTAAATATCAATAAATATAAGTTAAATAAAATGGTGGCTATTTTATTCAATTTATTTATTGTGCTAATTTCATATTAAAAGCTGCTAGCACATTTAGTTTCAGAATCAGTTTAATGAGACCAATGTATCCTATCACACTTTTGTAAATTTTTTTAAAAAATCAAGAATAAGTTTGCTTGTTGAAATTCCCATCACAGCCTGCAAGTTAATGTCAGCCAATTTGCATCTATGTTTACTCACGTTGATCTTCATGCAAGAAAATCTTTGCCCACAAATATATGTTGACCCAAATATAGAAAACATTTCCCGCCTATTTGATTTCCTGACTGTTTTGGCGGGCGGCAAATTTTTTTCGCCGCTATTAGCCCAGCCTGATCTATAACAATACATAACTGGAGATTTTTGAGAACCTAATCATATACCATTGAACTTAAAATCACTCGGAAATTATTCTTTCTCAAAAAAATTTGTTCAAAAAGAACCAAAAGAGAGAGAGAGAGAGAGAGAGAAAGAGAGAAACTGACGCACACCTAGAACAATCCGATTCTGTTCGCATCTTCGAGAAGTGAGCCTAATGTAGATGACTCAGTAAAAAAAATATGAAATAAAAAAAAATCTCACTAAAAAAAGTGCTGGTTACTTATTTTTATTTTATACCAAACCTAATCGATTGAAACTGAAAAGAAAATTTTAGCAATAAAACTCAAGTTCGTATATACTTTTCTCCTATTTATTATATTATTTCTAAATTTCCACTACTTAGACGTGTATAAAATTTGTGCCATTTGCGTAAAAATTTCATAATAGGCCTATAAGTAACATTTTTTTATCTTTTCATATTCTTTTGTTTGTTGGAAAAGTTTAAAGTGGCACGCATAACTTTTTTTTTTATCAGATAGTGGCACTCTTCCCAAAAAGGTTGACCACCCCTGATATAAGCACACAAGATGGAAGGCTGAGTAATACTCAAAAAAACATGGGGTAAACGTCCCTCTGGTCACGTGATTTCTTTTTAGGAGTGTGTATGTCGCGGACTATTGAATCTTGACCTTGTCCGAGCACGATTTCCAACTTAAAACGAGAAAAGCTGAGTGAGAGTTACATAAAGCATCATTCAAGTTCACGCTTCCGCAAAACGCGCCTAAAGAAGTTATCACTTCAAAAATCCAAATGTCATTACTTAGGACGTTTTTTAAACCTCTAACATTTAATGTTATTTGCATACACTATTAAGATCAATTTGACAAACACAAGCCAACTTAAAAACTTTACGATTTGTTTCCCAACAGAACGTAGGCTCAAGCTTGAAAACTCAGTTATTAATACAAAGAGTACAAAAACATATTAATCGTAACGTCATTTTAAAAACTTAAAAATCTAATGAAGAAAAGGTTACTTATAATAAAAGAAAACAAAGCATGGAAATAATCTTCATCTCGTTAGAATATAACAATTATACAGCACATCTTAATGAGCGTCTTAAATAAATGTCATTATTTTAAGCAGATACAATGTAAGCTGATGTATAATCACATTTTCGTTAACATCTCTTTCCCTTTCACTTGCCTTAGCTTTAAAAAAATATCAAAAAATAATTACACAATTAGTATTACAATAAAGCAAAATAATATTTTAGAGTCATAGCAAAATGATATTAATATCTTCGAGAGTCTATTATCTTCTATATTGTATGCAATCGGGTAAAAATGTGCTGACATAATCAAGGGATTATTTTCATTAATAACTATTCAATAGCGTTGTCAAATATGTAAATTTC
The DNA here is from genome assembly GCA_019973975.1 of Trichonephila clavata. Taxonomy (NCBI): domain Eukaryota; kingdom Metazoa; phylum Arthropoda; class Arachnida; order Araneae; family Nephilidae; genus Trichonephila; species Trichonephila clavata. The sequence goes on along the minus strand of BMAO01003561.1, from coordinate 9,902 downwards.
AAAGAATTAAATGGGCTGGCCACATTATTACAATAAACGAAGAACGTCTAACATAAAAAAAAATCTTTTTGGTCAAGCTCAATGGAACAAGAACTAGGGGTCGACCCAACCTCGGGTGGGTTAAATGCCTAGAAACGAATTTTACAACACAAAGAGTGACTAACTGGAAGACCATGGCCAAAGAAAGAGAGGCCTGGAGGAAAATTCTTGAGATGGCCAAGACCCATCCGGGACTGTCGCGCCACGGGAAAAAAATAATGAAGACTGCGGTACATGTTAAATCAAATATAGAAACCTGAATTTCTCACATGAAAAGGAATTGAAGAGGAGAATGGAAAATATTAAACTAAATATATCACCTTCGTCAACAGATGACAGCTGAAGATTAAGCAATTTATCGCTAATAATCCTTTGAAAACTATTGAAACATTAACCTTATCGGATTTAAATCTTAGTCTTTCGTATTATAATTGTAACTATTCCCTTTTTCTATCAGATATACGGTGAAATACGGAATTAGAAATGAGGAACATCATAAAAAGTATGTGCAGTTGTTTAGACGCACATTCTCCAATGTTGAAATGAATAACAAAATGGAAGACATCGAACAGTTTCTTAATAATTTGATGCTAAAAATGCAAAGAAAAATATTAATTTATGTTTGGAGAACTTGTGACGGGTTCTTACGCGTTTCACTAACCTTCTCATACACTCTTTAAATGTTTTATTTATTTCAACCAATCTCCACCGGGAGCCAAAGCGTGATTTATGTAAATGAGATATTTTATATAAGTTCGGGTTTAGCGAGTTAAAGGGGGGAATGAAATGAAGAGAGAAGAGAATGAAATGAAATGAGAAAGTGTTTTTTCAAGTATAAACGTAGACGTTGTGAGTAGAGTCTATTGTAACGTTGTGGATAAATTTAGTTGATAAAAGAACTGCGAAATAGCAGGGAAAGAAGTCGCCTATTAAAGGAATCCCATCAAGATATTAAAGAAGCAGCTAGACGAACCTGCCATAATATAAGGAATCAGGTTAGTTTGATTTGTTCCAATTAAGTATAAGTGTGTAGCTGTAATTGTACGCGTCGTCCCTTCGTGGACTCAGATAGGATTCCGTCGTTCATGATTATTGAATCCTTCTCATTCTCCACTGTGTTTTATTGTTCTTAAAATTGAATAGTATTTGTGTAATCTCTTAACTAAGAAAAGCCAATAAATAAGATTGATTTGATAAAATAAGTAGTAAATTTATTATGCATTCAACACAGTCAGATTCAGGTAATACCCGAAGGGGAGTTGATAATTTTAGAGGTAGTGAGAGACTACGACAAACTCAATAAATGTTTTGTTTTTCAAAAAATTTGAAAATTTTTATTGAATTTCATTACGATTTTGTGAATATTTTTTATTGGTTTTTATTAAATACACATTCACATATATACATATCTATGTAATACTCTAATAAACTTAATGTTGTTGAATATATGTTTCTTTTTCGCAATATCCTTTAACACGAAAAAATATTTCAGTCTCCTCAGTTTTGTGTTAAGCAATTTTCATTATACTCATATATCGAATCTGGAAATGTAACTGAATTCGTAATTGGCCTACACTTTTTCTGACTCATTAAAAAAACTATCTCCAACAAAGAAGTCCCATAAATCAACTACGTTTTACAAAGCATTTATTTTTTCATTAAAAAAAAAAAGGTTGGCTTCCACACTGAGAGCAAAATTAACAATTCCTTTTTACTCTAAGCAGCTCCCATCTTGAATAGCGTTTTTAATAATAGCTCCCTCATATTCCTAATCATCCATTCTTTTTCCAAGATTCGTTTTTGCTGGACAAACAGACCGCTTCCAAAAGTGGACAGTACGAGAAGGGACCGCAACCTCAGTTAATGCGCTAATGTTTACATTTATGCTTTTCCCTACGGGGAGAAGTGAAAGTAAATATTTAAGTTCTGACGACCGACCGACGTAGTCTTTTTCTCTCGTTTCAAGACGAGGATACACGCAGCGCACCTTTTCCCATGGCACGAACCAAGTTACTTTTTAAATTAGCAGATTAGACGAGACCATTTTCCCTATTAATATACCTGTCTTTGCAGTCATTTTAAAAATGAAAAGGGGAGGGGGATTAAAAATCGGTGGAAAGAGAAATCGATTGGTTTTCAATATTCACTGATTGGTTTTTGATTAAATCAGGAAGTAAATCATAAGGTAGAGTTTCCCGTTTTTCAATATCATTAATTAGTTAAAAAATAACGCACAGTTTTTTTGTTTTTTTTTATTTATTGAAAGATTTGTGATTAGAATGTTTGTCCCTCCCCACCCCTTTTCCGCTCTTATTCTTAGCAATAATAAACGTTTAATATCTTTTACGAAAAAAAGTATGTTTACCAAAAGAATAAAACAAATTTTTAAAAAAATATTAATCATAAAAAAATTAAAAATAATAAGAAATTATTACTTTATAAATATTAAAATAATTTATATGAAGGCATTACATCACATTTTTCATCTCCTCTAAGCTAAATAAAAAAATAGAATTAAATGTTAAATAATGACATTTTAATAAAATTTCTCAAATCTAAATCAGATCGGAAGAGTGACTTTTATATCAGAGACAAATATAACTCTTAAATAAAATTTTGTCAGAAAGATATTTTTAATAATATTTTTTTTCGTTTGCAGCCCTTTCCTAAGTAATGTCGCAGTTTTTCCATCGTTTTTTTACCTTTAATAAGTGGAATAACCAATAATTTTAGTAAAATAATCACAGAGACACAGTTATTTAATTTAAAAAATAAAATTAACTATAAATAATACAGTAACCATAAGTAAAATAACCATAAACCTACATTCTAAATAATACATTCCAATTTTATAAAAAAATTTCTAATTTACAACTTTAGATGTCATCCCTTAAATATTCCCTTTTAAGTTAAAAAAAATACGACGATAAAGTTACTGCATTTATACCAAGACAATAACAGAGATTTCTAAACTTTAAAAAATCGAAATAGAATGTCGAGGAAGAGAGATTAAACGTAAAAACTTTACAGTTTACTACAAAAGTTTTTTAATAAAGTAAAAATTATAAAATGAAGAACATTTTACACACCACATGTACTATGAAACTAAATTTGGTATTTCGTTTCGCCGGCTCAAGTCTCGCCAAGCAGGCTTCATTGTCGACAACACGAAATATACACTTAAAAAATGTTTATAAATGTTTTCTTATTGGTTTTTCCTCCACTTTTATATTTGTTAGCCATTAATGATAAAAAAAACCGTGACTTGTTTTGAAAATGTGGTGGTAATAGGTTACCAGCAGGAATATTCCGTTTGGTGTCGGTTGTATCATTTTTGGTGGCTTTATCGCTTGTGTCTGCGAATCGGAATTAAACTTCAATAATAGAAACTGTATTTTTTTAACTAAATTCTCATTACACGATTTCAATAACACAAATTCTAATAATCTAAAGTTTTATCGTATGAAAATAAAGCACATATCGCTTATTAAATCAACCTTTCAAAATATCTTTATTGATACTAAATAACCGACAAAGATAAAAAAAAAAGCACTATAGAAAATATAAGTTCTAATCTAAAAATAATCCCTAGTCCAGAACTGAAAGAGGGCATTGAAACCAGCCCTTTTCAAGTGGATTGTTATTCGATTAAGCTGATTTCGTAGAATAGTACCACACCCACGGTACTTGAATTTCTTCCTTGGAAAGTCATTGAAAATACAGAAAGATCAAATACATAAAAAGCACTCAATTGAAGCGGAGTTTTTTCACACAGAAAAATGAACCGAAATTATCTCTTTTTTTTTTCAGATATAAGAGACCAGGTGTTGACCTCATCGTTTGACCGTGTCTTAACATTGAAACTGATTTTTCTCGTGCTAAGAGACAAACTGAAATGGGCGGTAGCAGACACAGCTGGAGACATTTTTCTAATAACATCATAGGCGTTTTCTTTCATTCAATCACATATAAAAATATTCTATAAATACATAAAAGGAGGAAAATTTCCATAACCTGAAATATTTGTAAGTAAAAGATATCGGAAGTACATTAAATAATGTTGACTAGCAACTTTCCAAAAAATTGTAACAAAAATTATAATTATTTTAATCAAAAACTTCGAAATATTAAATTTAAAGAAAAATATACATCATCAGTTGCATAAATTGGTCATTGAGCAAAACTAAAATGCATATTATTTTACAATTATCACAAAATAAATGTCTATTATAGAGTGAGTGTTTTATTAACGTCGTATTATAAAGCAACACAGGGCGATTGGAGATGGACCTCGTAATTCAGAACCACGATCAAGTGAAGAGGTCGAAACCTGAGCTGGCACCACCGTCCTAACCACAACCACGCCAACGGGAGATCTTGAGCCCCTCTACACGGTGAGTTTTCAGTGGCACTGGGGCTCGAACTCATGACCCGCCGACCTCTAACTCGTGACCATAACCACGGGTCTACCGCGGCCATGTCTATTATGGACGAGTCGGAATTTTCGAACTTTAATCTGTCAAGTTTAGAACAATTGCTTTCATTGAATTTTAGAACAAAAAAAAAATTAGAACACCACACAGAAATTATAAAATTAAAAAAAAATATATTAAAAAAAAATTTTTAAACTTGAAAAATATTTCATTATTTTTTAGTTATTTCTTAAACTAAAAGAAACATAAATATATATAATTCGCAATGATATGATTCAAGTTCAATGCTTTTACCCAACTTACAACAAAACGATATAAATGCCAATATTTATAATTCATTGCAGTCATCTGAAGAGTCTTTCTTACAAAAACAACCAGAGTCGTCTATTAGGATCTGTATGCACTCAAGGACGTCGGTCTCGCCCTCGACGGGGGCCTCGTTTCGTTCTCGATTGTCTTAATAAAATAAGATGATCCGGACAATTTCAATGGTCAAATATTATTTCCGTACTTATTCTCTGAAAAACAGGAAATTTCAAACAGCATGTCAACTCACAGTAGTGGTAAGACTGTATTATGATGTGATGACCATTGTCCATGTCTAGGTCTAGACATAATACCATAAACAACCATTAAACCAGTGGCGGAACGTACACCCCTGCATTGCGGGGGTCAGGGGTTCTAAGGGGCCCTAAAGCCTGACTGCCACCAAGTATCTACCCCTTGTAAAATCTAACTTGGGGGCCCAAAACCTGACTTTGCAGGGGGGCCCAAATGTTCTTCACTACGCCACTGCATTCAACTAATTTAGTCGAAATGTAGACATCGGTCAAACTGGTTTGTGCCAGGGTTTCTTGAGATAGTGAGTCGTACACATTTATTTGTTTCAAATTATTGTTTGAACGAGCATTTGACAATGCATGCAATATACTGTCTACTTTTAAAGATCTCAGGAACTGCCTACTTTTGGATTGGGGCGCAGGGTCGCAAAGATTCTTAAGATTTCCCCGCAAACACTACTCAAAAGAAAGTTTGATCTTGAGGAAATAAATGCTGAACACCTTTTGATGAAAGAAAAAATTACAGGGTTTAATATTAGCAGAGGTTTCATGCTACGAAACATTACAATACTCTTCTCCTTATGAAGGTTGATTGATTGACTGTTTATAGTAAAACGTTGCTTGATTTGAGTGTTTATTATCGGCGCCATTCAAAGCATGCAAGAGTTATTGGCGACGGAACTAGTAATAACTACAAACCTATTAAAACTAGAACTAGGGGTAGGCCCAAATTGAGATGGGCTGATTATGTGGAGGACGATTTTAAAGTTTTAAGAGTGGCTAGTTGAAGAATTGTTGCTAAGCGGAGATCGAAATGGAAGATGGTTCTTGAGAAGACCTTGGATCACACACACCCCGGGCTGTTGTGCCTATAGTAGAAGGACTAGGTGAATTTGAACTACAATCAAAAGATGAGGACGATATATTTGAGTTGACACTCCCACTCTACCAATCTTAAACACCCTAAAGGTTCCAGATGTTGGAGAAATACAGAGTTTTCACGTAGTTATATCAAAAATGTATAGAAATAAAACAGGTCACTGATGAAATTTGAATTGGAAATTTTAAACGTTTGGAAGACAAATTGTAAAAAGAAAAAAAAAGAAAAAAATACATTATTATAAATTTTTAATTATTTTGTGTTAATAATAAATTGAAGCCTCAATTGCAAAATCTTCACGATTTTTAGCCTTACATAAAACATAACATTTTCATAAAACATATACGTTTTATTATTTACTTATAAACATGCTGTTATTGTAACATGTAGGCCTATTAAATATGTATGTATTATAGGTGAAATAAAAGGACTGAAAAAAATACAATATAGAAATGAAACAAATTTATCAGTTTATTTTCTTTTTGGCCCAAAAAGTCACCTGAAACGTCCAAACGCATCGATAAAATTTTGTTTCGTGATGACAGTTTCAGTATATACTACAGAATTTAGAATCGTGTGAGAATTCATATAATTTCTCATTGAGATACTGTAAATTTTTTTAATCAAAAATAGCATTGTATGGAATTATGAATTTATAAATTATTCACAAGAGGATAGCTATTAAGTCATTTTAGTATTTTTTTAAAAAATATTTTTAAAATTAGATTTTATATGCTTTCTGTATTACACACAATTTTTTTTTTTACATAATGAAATTATTTTAACTGTTATTTATGCCTGATTACACCAATACGCCAGGAAACATATAAGAATATTAATCTTTTTGAAACAACAATATTTATTATTGATTAAAAATTGTTAGTTTTGGAAAAAAATAACGATAAAACCAAGGTTTTCTTATGGAATTTAAATCATTTCCCTTCATATACCCTTTAAAAATCATTTCGAGAGAACGAAAAAGCAATATCAAAAATATACGCAACGAAAGATTACAAATATATTTAAATAACTAAGACTATTCAGTGGATGATTTAGGAACAGCACAGCAGTTCTCCGTTTGCATAAGTCCGTATAAGTTAAAAGTGAAGATAAAACAAATTAAGACTTCCTGAATTTGTGCTACATTACACCGAACAAAGAGCAAAATAAAATAATTGTTAAAATGTCGAATTCACAGCCTGATAAAAATTCTAGCAAATATCTAAAATTCAACGAAGGAAACTCTGCAACACCTATCTCAAAAGTGGATCTTCTGATTTTACTTCGCCATCACGTTATCAAAGCCCAACTTTCTTCCAGACAATCTTTCACCACCGATGATTCTGGACCACCATCCGTCAAGAAACACCGGACAAGATGGAAATATTTTTTTCGTCTCGATGACAGTGCTTTCTCCTTCCATTACACGCACCGGCCCCCGAACTTAATAACTTCCAGAGATTGGGCCCGAAAGTGCTTCGAAGCCTGGTGATGCGTGTGCCCGTATGCAATGCCAAGATGGCGATTAAATACCAGCAGGATAGGGCTTTATTGTATCGGTTGCCTCCTCCTTCATGTCTGGCGAGCAGGTCAGAGGTGAGTTTGACCTCCGTCATCAGTCATAGGACGCACGTGCATTCCACGGGACTTTGACAGGTGCCTGATGGATGGGCCCTCTAAGATCTTCTTACTTTACTCACCTACTTCTACCGCTCCAAGGGAAAAGAGAAAAGAAGTTTAATGCTGTAGCAATAAGAGGGACCTTAGAGATTCAATCGATTATTGTTGCCTTGGTGCATGGGGGAGGAGTGCCTACGGGTTGGATTAGATATAATACAGGATACAAATGAATTCCAGATATTCTACCTAGAATAATGCACTCGGCGTTTACATAAGAGTAAAAAGCATTACATACACTATTCTACACGTTTACCACTGCAGTTCTTCAGTTACCGGTTATTTTTAGTTTACACCAATAAAACATCTATATCTACCATGAATTTAAATGTAATAAACTTTAAAAAGTAATAAACTTATACCAGTAAAAGTATTACTAAAACAAAGTAGATACATTTGTTTAGAGAAGATACTAAAGTTTTAATGTTTTATTAAAATTTGAAAATTTTAGAGCTGGTTGAGAAAACATTATAAGAGATGTGACATATTTTATGAGACCATTATTTAAAAAACAGGCCATAACTTAAAAAATATTTGCACAATGAGAGACATATTTGCACATTCTCTAGAAAATAATATAAATATTAGGTTCCAAAAGTTTTATAGAAGTACATTTATAACATCAGACTCGTCATGATGATTTCGAACAATTTGAAAGCCCTCTTCTGGTAGGTCAAAGACCCACTCCCGGTTTTTCTAATTTTATAAAATTGGTTGATTTATAAAAACTTGGCATCTAAGTAACGTAGAAACAAAACAAAAAAGATTTGTAAACCAAAAGATCCTATTCAATAATATATATATTATATATATATATATACACTCATGTCCATAAATTAAGGATAATGAAGTTCAGACAAAGAAAGAGACAGAAGCGAAACAAATTTCACTTATTTGCAAAGTCTATTTATTAAACAAAAGGTAAAGAGCAAAAAAAGATGCTATATGTTTGACATAATTAATAAAAATTTCGATTTTTACTCCCTGGAGCAAATTTCAAAAAAGAACCTATTTACAAAAAACAGAATAACATGGTTAGTATGATGGTTAATACGGAGTATGTCTCCCGGACGATGTAATACAGGCCTTACAACACCTACGAATGCTGAGTATCAAATTATCAATCAGATCTTGGGGAATATTACACCACTCATCAAGCAATGCCCTCCGAAGTTCCGGTAGACAGGTGGGAGGGGGTTGACGGGCTGCAATTCGTCGGCCAAGAATATCCCACACATGCTCTATTGGATTCAAGTCCGGTGAGTATGCTGGCCAATCCATACGGGTGATATCCTCCGATTGAAGGCATTCGTCTACAATGTTTGCACGGTGAGGACGGGCGTTGTCATCCATAAACAGAAATTCAGCACCCATGGCGCCCCGAAACAAACGTACATGCTGTTCCAAAATGACATCCCGATAGATGTGGCCTGTCATCGTTACACTCTGAACATGCAGGTCAGTTCTGGAACCAAGAATAATTCCTCCCCAAACGAGCCATCCTGCACCACCGTAACGGTGTCGTTCAATGGTGTTCTCTTGGTGGTAACGGGTACCTGGCACTCTCCATATGAAAGTCCGGCGAGAATCACACTGCAAACTAAACTTGGACTCGTCGGAAAACATCACACAAGACCACTGTTGCGGTGTCCGCAACGCATGCTCTCTACTCCAGGTTAATCACAGGCCACAGTGAGTTGCGGTAAGGGGAACACATCTGACAGGCCTACGAGCATATAGACCAATGTGCCCTAAGCGTCTGTACACGGTCTGCCTTGAAACTGTCGTACCGGTAGCTGAAGAGAGCTGACGAGATAGGTCTGATGCCATGCTCCATCTGTTTCTTTTGGCAGTAACTGCCAAATACCGGTCCTCATTCAGCGTTGTAACTCGGGGGCGACCTATGCTGTAACATCTACTCACATTACCATCATCTTGGAATCGTTGCCAAAACCTGGAGATGACACTCTGGGCGATTCCAAATTCCTTGGATACTTACCGCTGGGTACGTCCACATTCCAGTCGTCCGATAATTCTACCACGTAAAAAATCATCCAAATGCTTCCTTTGTGCCATAACTATGCGGTTATTGCACTGAAAGGCTTTTAAAGCACTTGTGAACAATTTTACTTCTTTGCCACCATTCCTTATATACCCCTCTCTTACACTCTCGTCATTGTGACATACTATCCGCTCCATCTGGTGGTTTCCTGTAATTTGCATATTCTTCTTCGAAATGAGTGTGATAATTCTACAGGTGAAATTTTTATTTTAGAGTTCATTTTCTGTGTGATTCTGAATTATCTCTTAATT